>JANBXD010000007.1:3000000-3240875 GCA_024472245.1 Beauveria sp. NWAFU-1
TAAAGCGACATTGGAAGCAAGAAAGTGAAAAACTTTTCTTGCCTCTGGGTGGTGTCATAAGCCAATCTCATGGCCGCCACCATTGCATTCTCTCACACGGACACGAGGAGAGGGCCGGGTTCTTGCGCCAGTTGCGGGTTTTGACCTGCCGAACCTTCAAAGTCACCTATCGAGACCCAATGGGCATGACTGCCGCTATTCTCGAAGCCGTACTACTCGGCGCAATCACAGGCTACATGTTTTGGAATGTTGGTCGCGATCAAGCTGGCATCAGATCTCGCCAAGGCGGGCTGTACATCACTGCTGGTCTGCAAGGCTATTTAATCCTACTCTTCGAGGTGTACCGGCTCACCATCGACATGCCCACATTCGATCGCGAAAATTCTGAAAATTGCGTCGATGCTCTTCCCTTTATCCTGTCTCGACGACTCGCGCGGATGCCGACCGAGGACGTGCCGGTGCCATTCATCTTTTCCGTCTTAATGTACTTCATGTCAGGATTCGATCGCGATGCCGGCAAATTCTTCACCTTTTTTGCCATTACTTTGCTCAATCAATACGTATCTGTGGCATGCGCCATGACCTGTGTCACAGCTGTGCGACACTTTCCCGGAGCAAGCTTGATGGCCAATTTGATCTATACCATTCAGAGCATAGCATGCGGCATGTTTGTGCAGTCAAGCAGCATCCCAATCTATGTCCGGTGGATCAAATGGGCCGCATACAATGTTTGTATTCGAACTGGCACATGATTGATCTCTAGCTAATACGTTGGGAAAGTTCTACGCCTTCAGCGCTTATTGTGCGAATGAGTTTCAAGGAAACTTCTACAATTGCCCTTACCCTGGTGGCAGAGACAACCCGTCCTGCGAACAGTACACTGGAAAATACATCATGAAATCTCTTGGCTTCCCAACGAACTGGATTACAAGACCGATAGTTGCGCTTGCTTCATTTATTGCCCTCTTTCTGCTTCTGTCTACGGTTGGCCTTACATTTCTCAAGGTGGAAATGACAATTGCCCGAGCTCGAATCACGGATACGGACTTGTCCGCCGGAAAAGAAATAATGACTGCGCAGTCAGTTGGTGAAGTGAGAGCTATTGATGTCGGCCTGGACAGATTTGCGCTAGCATTGGACAAGAAAGCAGCCACTGGCAAGCCTCTGCCCAGACGGCTGATTGTCAATCCTCTTACGACGACGTTTCAAGCTGGCACTCTCAATGTCATCATGGGCCCGTCTGGCAGTGGCAAGACCTCACTTCTCAACGCCATGGCACTAAGGCTGCGAAACTCTGTGGGCACTAAATATCGGCCCTCTGGCAAGCTGACATTTAATGGCGCTGTTCCATCGGACTCCGTGATCCGCTCTGTCTGCTCATATGTCTGTCAGGACGATGATGCACTGCTTCCATCCCTTACTGTGCGAGAGACTTTGCGTTTTGCTGCGGGCCTGCGTCTTCCATCATTCATGAGCACAGAGGAGAAATATCAAAGAGCGGAGGCAGTACTGCTCAAGATGGGCTTGAAGGATTGCGCGAATAATTTAGTGGGAAATGACATGATAAAGGGTATCTCAGGCGGTGAGAAGCGACGTGCCAGTATCGCCGTTCAGGTATTAACGGATCCCCGAGTGCTGCTTCTCGACGAGCCCACTTCTGGCCTAGACGCCTTCACGGCCAGTTCTATTATGGAAGTGCTCCAGGGTCTCGCAAACGAGGGCCGCACACTGATCTTGACCATTCACCAAGCCCGATCCGATCTGTTCAGACACTTTGGCAACGTACTCCTGCTGTCTCGTGGCGGCCACCCCGTATATGCGGGTGCCGGGAGGGACATGCTGGGATACTTTGACAAACATGGGTACGATTGCCCAAAGAACACCAATCCGGCCGACTTTGCGCTAGACATGATTACTGTCGACTTGCAAAAAGAAGATGTCGAGGCGAAAAGCCGTGAGCGGGTGAACAAGCTCATTGATAGCTGGAATGTCCATGTCGATCCAGCAGCGAACGTTCAGGAGCTGCGACTGGCGGCTATTCACGAAGAGGCTGACGAAGCCAACGGCAAACAAAGTATACAAGACATGAGCATTCAAAACATTGCTTCGGAAGAAGGCGAATGCAGCGAAAAGGGGCAGCCGTCGTCTTCCAAGGTAAAGGATGCCCTCGCACCCAAAGGTGCTTTTGCAGAGACGCCTCGCCGCTCCTTTAACCGTGTCAACCTCTCTACACCCGCAGAGCTGGGCGCTCTCGTCCGTCGACGCACATCCCTCGTCAAGGCGCTGCCGCTTCTCCTGCGCCGCGCCGTCATTAACACCCGCCGCCAGCCGGAGCTCATACTCGCGCGCACAATGCAGGTTGCCGGCCTCGCGTGCGTCTTCACGCTCTTCTTCGCACCCTTCAAGCACGACTACTTCTCCGTGCAGAACCGTATGGGCTACGTGCAGCAGGTCGGCGCCTTCTACTTCGTCGGCATGCTCCAAAACGTCGCCGTGTACCCCGCAGAGCGCGACGTCTTTTACCGCGAAGACGACGACGGCGTCTACGGCGTCGACGCGTTCCTACTCTCCTACACGATCCTGGAGTTACCCTTTGAGCTGGTAAGCTGCCTCGTCTACGGCCTCCTCTCCACCTTTGCCGTGCGTAACCCCGAGACGGCCTCGCTTTTTTGGGCCGCCTTCTTCGGCTGCTTCGGCGTCGTCTCGTGCGGCGAGAGCCTTGGCATCATGTTCAACACGCTCTTTGCGCACACGGGCTTCGCCGTCAACGTCATGGGCGTCTTCCTCTCCGTGGCCAACGGCATGGCCGGTGTGCTTTCCATCAACATGCCCAAGGCGTTTGACGCCGTCAACTACCTCTCGCCAATTCGCTACGCCACGCGCGCCATGGCGCCGTACGCGATGCGCGGGGTCGAGTTTCACTGCACGCCCGCGCAGGCCCTGCCGGACGGGTCCTGCCCCATCACGTCGGGCGAGCAGGTGCTGAAGCTATACAACTTTGATGTGGATCCGAATGTGAATGCGTATTGTCTCTTGGCCTGCGTTGTCGTTTATAGGTTGATTGCCTGGGCGCTGCTGAGAGTGACGAGGGCTCGGTGGAAGGACAAGAAGAGGGTGAAAGTCTGAGGACGAACACGATACGTAGAGACAAATTTTATGGCCTTGACTATAGCGAATCGAAGATGGAGGGAAGTATCACGACCGGTCGGCACATAAGCTAGAAGTAAGGAAAATAGGTATATTTATAATAATAAAAGAAGAAAGAAGAGGAGAAGACGTAAAATACCTATATTTTCTTGTGTACGCCTACTATAACCTATATACATTTATAGATTCCTCCTCTAACACTCCGCCGCCGCTACTATTAGTAATTAATAAGCTAATTAACGATTTCCGTAGCTTCTATAGCCGTAGAAAACCTAGCTGGAAGAGAAGGCGTTTTTAAGCGAATTAGCGAGCGTCAAGAGGCCTCGAGAGGCCCGGCGGCGGCGCTAGCGGCGGCGCGGGGAAATTAGTGTCAATGGCAGCGGCGGCGATTGCGGCGGCGACAGCGCGTTATTTTAAAGATACTTTTACTTATATGTGTCTTGCCATAGAAAAGTAAGTACCCGCGTCACGTGTACCTGTCCCCCCAGCAATACTCTTGTTTGCTCAATAGAAGCCTCTTGACTGAGTGAGTAGCACGCAGATTCAATCAATTGTACGAACTTCATTCATAGCCAACAATTCGTCAGCAGGGCCCTCACTAGTACAGCAGCTCAGCCACACGGGTATAGCCGAGAAATTATACAGGAATTATGGGACTCGTATAAATAGGCTATTGCCTTACTGACTCGTGGTCGACGGCGGCGGGCGTGCGCATCCGCGAGGTGGCAGGTAGGGGCCGCACCGCGGGCACTTGTACTTGGGCGCCGTGATGTGGCAGATGGCGCGCAGCGTCGTCAGCATTGGGTCAGCCATGCTGGGCGTCGGTGTTGGACGTTGAAGAGAACGGGTGTTGGTGATTACTGAAGTGAAAGAATCGAGGCTGTTGGAGTAAAGAATATTGGAGACTGCCGCGCAATCTTATCGCGCCCACTAAATTATATCGTGATCTTAATTCTTTGATTACTGGTGACTCGGGACTCGGGATACATCGAAGCGAAGCAGAACCCACAGGGCTGGCCACGGTGGGCCACGGCGGGCCACAGCACAAAGTGCCAGTCTATCCCCTGTCAGTACAGCCAGTACAGCAGCCGTATAGTGGCTAGTATAGCCGCTAGCACTCTAAGTCACCAGTTTTGTGAGGAGTACTAAGGACTTAAGAAAAGGGCAGAGAAAGAGCTCTTTTTATCTATACGAGACGCCCCTGTCAGAAAAGGTACTTTATTAGCTAGGGCCAGATTGTGGCTGACCGGGGGGTCGAGTAGGGTAGTCAAAGTTATGTCATTTTATAAAGAATTATACAGTGGGTCTGAAGTAATTCCGCTCGCGCTCGACTTGAGCGGGGTACCAGTACCTACACCTATTACTTTTAAACCTATATAATACTACTAATTCTTAAGTAAAGAAATAGATATATTATATATAGATAGAGTAATAAATTCTATATTAATTAATATAATTAATACTTTATATACTAGCCTCTAGAGTAGATAATAGTCTTAATTTAGTAAGATATTATAATAATAAGATAATATAAGAGGTCTTAATTAAAAGCCGCAAGCGTTTAGAGAGAAACAAAAGATAAAAGTTGGACAACCGCGCCATGAAGGGCCCGGGATACCGACATAGGGCATGGAAAAGGGATAAGCAAAATGGCTGGTTCCCAGTTCTAGGCGAGTCTATTCGGTATACTCTAGTACTTAATAATAGCATTTTCTAATAAATTAAATAAGTACTTATTAACTAGTATCTCTAAAAGTTTAGGATAGTATTAAATTATTTTTTCCTTAAGTAATACCTAGATATTCTTAATAGGGTTAAGATTAGGTAAATATAGTAGTATTACGAACGCAGCTATATAGATGCGGGGCTGAGGCCGGACCGACGGGGAAGGCACACCCGTAGCCTAGTTAGGATATAAGGTCACGTAATAGCTTATTAGATTATTAAGATAATCTAGCTATATGAGATTATTAGGATAGTTAGATAAGCCTTATAAGCTAAGTCTATAGTAGAGAGATAGATAAGTACTTAAGGAGGAGGTATTCTTATAGCTAGGTAGTCTAGATCTCTACTAATTAATCTAAGTAATAGTTTTACTATTAAGAGTTCTACTCTTAATAAGACCTTATAAAGATACTACTTACTACTACTTTATAGTATTCTAACTTAACTTACTATCTAAGAAATAGATAACTATAGATTAGGATTAAGCTATTATTATATTTTAATTAGTCTTATTTAGTAAGTTACCTTTAAAACCTAAGTAGTTAACCTTTTATAATATCTACTATAAGTAGAAATACTACTAACCCTATATAAGTAATATAGTAGATATATTAGTAAATTATAACCTTAACTATATAAGTCTAAGTACTCTAAATAAACCTAGGAGGAGGAGCTATATATACTATACCTAAGTTCCTAAAGTTAGAAGCTTTTAACGGAATTAGGGGGAATGTCTATACCTTCCTTACTTAGGCTAAGGCCTATTTAAAGGTTAATACTACTATTAATAGGGAGTCCTTAAAGATTCTCTATATTAGAAACCTTCTTACGGGAAAGGTAGTAGAATAGTAGGAGCTAACTCTTAGGGACTATCTTAATAATAAATAACCTAAGGTAGAGACTACTTAAGTCTTTAATAACTATAATAATTTTAAGGAGCTACTTAAAACTACCTTTAGAGACCCTAATAAGATTTAAACTACTATATATAAGCTTAAAGCGCTTAAGTAAATAAGATCTACGTAGTACTATATATAAGAGTTTAGGTATATTACTACTATTATTAATTAAGATAATAATAGCTAGATAGAACTTTTCTATAATAGACTTAGAGAAGATATAAAAGACGAAATTACTAAAAAGGATTAACCTAATAACTTTAATAGGTTTATTAAGTAAGCTATTAAGATTAATAATTATCTTTATATAAGAAAACTTAAATATAGTAAAAGGGGAATAAGCTACTAAGGTAACCCTCTATAATACTATTAGCTAAATACTAGGAGATACTAAAATAGATCTATAGCCTATAGAACTTACCTAGGCCTAATAGAACTTAATATTATAAATAAGGAAAAGGGTAAAACTTATTATAATTATAGTAAGGTTAGATACTTTATAAATAAGTATTATACTCCTAAGAAAGCTTAGAAACCTATAACTAAGTTATAAAAGCTAAATATAGCTAATTAAGATAAATTACCTACTTAAAATATTAGTATAGTAAATAGTAAAGAATACTTCTCTAAACTAGAGTAAAACTACTACTTACTAGATAATATTAGTTTAGATAAAGACTAGGATTTTAGGATATAACCTATCTTAGATAAGGAAGAAGACCTTAAAATAATAAGATTAGAAATAACCTAATTATAAATTAAAGTAAATATTAATATAGTCTTAGAGATACCTCTAAATAAAAAGAAAGATCTTAAGATTACTAAGTTAGATATAAGAGATATATTTATCTATATACCTATAATACTACTAGGACTAACTAGTAACTATATAATTAAGGGATAATCCTATTTTATAAATAAAGAACTTAATATAGTAGTTATATATAGAATAGATATCTTAGACCCTACTATACTAATAGTAATACTAACTAATAAAGAAAAATAGATCTATAAAAACCTAAAGATTTTAGAACTTAGACTTATATATAGAGACTATATAATACTATTATAGGTTTCTTACCTATATAATAGCTATAGACACTACCTCTAGAAGAAACTAGAGTACTAAATATTTCTAAGCTAGGATCTAGAAAATGAAATCTTTAAGGAGTATAAACTCTAATACTAGAAAATTAGTAAATAAAGAGAGGATTTTATCTCTCTTATTAAAAACCCTAAAAGGGATTATTATATTAAGGATAAAAACGCCTATACTATCTATATTATATTATTAAGATATATAAATAGAGGAAATAATATACCTATAAGTAGTTTATCTAGTCTAAACTTAATTAATATAGCTAGTAGATTAAGAGATTACTAAGAAAGCTTTAATATATTAATATAAAGTTAATAATAATAAAGATAAGAAGAATAAAAAGAAAGGAAAGAGTAAAAGCTAACCCTCTTTAAGATACTTAGGAAAGTAAGTTAAGAAGTAGAGGAATATAAGAAAAGGTTAGGAAATAATAGCTATTATTACTAGTAAGACTAGCTCTTTAATAGGGATCTAATAGGTCTTTATATACTATAAATATTAATAGCTAAGTATACCTTATAGTTAACCTAACTATAAAAAGAAAAATAATCTAGGTAATAATTAATAGTAGAGTATAAGGAAACTTTATCTTACTAAATCTTATTAATAAATTATAATTACCTTAGATAGAAAAAGATAAGCCTTATTAACTTATAACTATAGAAGGTAATATAATAAAATATAACTAAGGAGTAGTTAATATAGAAGTAATATAATTTTTATTTAATATATAAGGAATAAATTACTAAGTTAACCTAGATATTATAGAGATCTTAAAATATAATATTATATTAGGGATACCTTAGTTATAAGTAAGTAATCCCTAAGTTAATTAGAGAACTAGCTAACTTTAATAGGATCTACTAGGATATAGTTATAATAATAAGAGTAGCCTATAGAAGGCACCTTAATTAAACTATAATAGGTCTCTAGGAATATATATAATTACTAAAGAACTAAAAGCTAGTATAGTAGAGATTCCTAAGGAATACTTAAAGTATAATAAGCTATTTAGTAGAGAGCTAGAAATAGGACTATTAGAGTATTTATACTAGGACTATAAGATTAAACTCTAGCCTAGTACTAAACTAATATTTAATAAAATTTATCCCTAGAACCTTAAGTAAGATAAAGTACTTAAGGAGTATCTAGAGGAAATACTATTAAAGAGATATATATAACTATTAGAGTCCCTAGTAGGATACCTAATCCTATAGGTACTAAAGAAAAACGGGAAATTATAACTATATATTAATTATTAATAATTAAATAAGATTATAGTTAAAAATTAATACCTATTACTACTTATTATAGAGATATAAGATAAACTTAGTAAAGCCTAATAGTTTACTATTTTTAACCTAAAAGGAGCTTATAATCTAATTTATATAGCTAAAGGTTATAAGTAGAAAACCGCCTTTTAAACTATAAGAAGATATTTTAAGTATCTTATAATACTATTTAGCCTTATTAATATACTAGTAATATTCTAAACTATAATTAATAGTATTTTATAAAAATAACTTAATAAGTTTATTATTATTTATCTTAATAATATCCTTATCTATTTAGATATACTTAAGGAGTATAAGAAATATATATATAAGGTACTATAGACACTATAGGATAATAACCTCCTAGTTAAAGGAACTAAGAGTTAGTTCTATTAGTATAAAGTTAAATTCCTAGGATATAAAATTATACTAGGGTAAATTAGGATAAGTCTATCTAAGATTAAAGATATTTAGAATTAGCCTATACTAACTAATATTAGAGAGGTTAGAGGATTCCTTAGATTTATAAATTTCTATTAATACTTTATCTATAGATTTAGTAAAATTATAATTCCTCTTACTAACCTTACTAAAAAGGATAATAAATTCTAATAGATAGAAAAGAAAGCTAATACTTTTTAAACCCTAAAAG
Source organism: Beauveria sp. NWAFU-1 (assembly GCA_024472245.1). Lineage (NCBI taxonomy): Eukaryota > Fungi > Ascomycota > Sordariomycetes > Hypocreales > Cordycipitaceae > Beauveria > Beauveria sp. NWAFU-1. The sequence continues at coordinate 3,008,797 of JANBXD010000007.1, forward strand.
AAAGAATCCTAGATAAACTAGTTCTACTTATAGCTAATTCTAATAAACTATTTAAAGTTAAAACTAACGCCTTAGACTATATACTTAGTAGATAACTTAGGTAACGAGATAATAAAGGATAACTATATCTAGTAGCCTTCTTCTTAAAGAAACTTTATAGACTAGAATTAAACTATAGTATATATAATAAAGAACTTATAGCTATTATTAAAGCCTTTAAGGAATAAAAATACTATTTAAAAGGAGTAAATTATAAAATTAAGGTCTATATAGACTATAAGAACTTAACCTCCTTTATAACTATAAAGGATCTAAATAAATAATAGATTAGATAGTATAAAACCCTTATAGATTATAATTTTAAGATTATATACTATAAAAGATCTAAAAATAGAAGAGTAGACGTACTTAGCTAAAGAGAGGATTTAAAATTAGAAGAATAAGTAGATAATATACCCTTATTATATATAACTAAGGATAAGAACCTTATATTAGGCACCTAAGAAGTTAATATAACCTAGTAAGCTAAGCTAGATAATATATAGATATATAGAATTATATTATATATAAAGAAAGATAGCTATCTAGATAATTAGGAAATAAAGATATACCTATCTAAGGAAGGTAAGACCTTCTTATATAATAAGCGATAATATATACCTAATATACTCTAAGAATAGCTTATTAGAGAAATATATAAATACCTATTATATAGATATTAGGGTATAGGGAAGATAATTAGTAGATTAAGAAGATTATATAACTTCTTAGAAAGTAGAAAGATAGTATGATAAGTTATAGATAAATGTAATATCTACTAGAAAGCGAAGGTAATATAATATATACTATATAGTAAATTATAACTAATACTACTACCTAAAAGAGTATAGTAAATAATTATAATAGACTTTATTATTAAGCTACTAAAGTCTAAAGAACCTATAATAGGAGTAGTTTATAATAATATCCTAGTTATTATAGATAAACTTATAAAATACGCCTACTATATTCCTTATATAGAATTAAGTAATACTAAGGATCTAGTATATATATTCTTTAAGACTATTATTATATAATACGGGTTACTAATAAAGCTTATATTAGACTATAATAAACTATTTATATCTAACTTCTAGAAGTACCTTATAGAAGCTATATAAATTAAATAAGGCTTATCTATAATATTCTACCTATAGTTAGATAGTTAGATAGAGATTTTAAACTAAATACTTAAATAATATCTATAAAGCTTTATTAACTACTAATAAGATAATTAGGTAGTATAGCTACTACTTATATAATAGGCTTATAATAGCTCTAAGATTAATAGTATAAAAATATTACTAATAAAAGTAAACTATAGGTTTAACCCTACTATTAATATATATATAGTATATATTATAAATACGCTAGTAGTAACTATATACATAGACACTATTATAGGTATATAGAAATATTTATAGTAAGAATAGATATTTTTATAAAACTAAATAAAATATTATATAGATAAAAAGAGATTACTAGTACTAATCCTAGAGGAGGGATATAAAGTTTACCTTATCTATAAAAATATTAAAATAAAGTAACCTAGTAATAAACTTAACTAGAAGAAAATTAGACTATTCCTTATTAAATAAAAAATATTAAATATTAATTATAAACTATTATTACTAGATAAAATAAAGATCTATCTAATATTTTATATATTATTACTTAAGAAAGTATTAGATAATTCTATACTTACTATAAGAATTATAGTTAAAGATACTAATAAATATAAAGTTAAAAGGATACTTAAAGTATAGGGAAATATTAAAAATTATTATTATCTTATTAAATAAAAAAGATACCTAAACTCTAAGAATACCTAGGAACTAATTAAAAACCTTATAAATTATTTAGCTCTACTTAAATAATTCTATTCCTAAGGAATATATCCTAATTAATTATATAAGTACTATCTAATAACTTAATACTAAACTTAGTATCTAAAGAATAAACTAGAGTAAGATCTAGATCCTTAGAAGGAGTAAGAAGGACCCCTATAGCCTTCTAAAGCTATTCTACTTCCTCCTATTTTATATACTCTAGTTCTTTAATATTATTAATACTATATATAATTATATATATTATTTTCTTAAACTATAATTTCTTTTATTTTTATAAGTAATATACTTTAGTACTTACTTTTTTAAGTTCCTCTTTAGTAGCCTCTAATTTAGATTTAGCCTTTTAATACTAGGTACTAATATAATAGAGTTACTAAGGAGTAAGAGGATTTATATTATAATAAGACTAGTTAAGATAAATATACTTAAAGTATTAGGAGGAGTCTATATTAGATGCCTTATAGTTCTAGAGGCCTTATTCTTTATAGAATAAGTATATAGGTATATTAACTAGATTTCTAATTATTAACTTAAAGAGGGCATTTTATTTATCTATCTTATAAGAAGGTTTTTAGGATTATATAAGAGGTCTTAAGATATAATTAGATATAATAGTATATAGTAATATAAGAAGGAAAAGCTACCTACTACTTAGCTAGCCTATTTAATAGCCTTAAGGATAAGACTAAAGGAGGAGGGGTATTATATTATAAATATAGCTATATAGATATAGGGCTAAGGCTAGACTAATAGGGAAGGTATACCTATAGCCTAGTTAGGATATAAGGTTATATAATAGCTTATTAGATTATTAAGATAATCTAGCTATATAAGATTATTAGGATAGTTAGATAAGCCTTATAAGCTAAGTCTATAGTAGAGAGATAGATAAGTACTTAAGGAGGAGGTATTCCTATAGCTAGGTAGTCTAGATCTCTACTAATTAATCTAAGTAATAGTTTTACTATTAAGAGTTCTACTCTTAATAAGACCTTATAAAGATATTACTTACTACTACCTTATAGTATTCTAACTTAACTTACTACCTAAGAAACAGATAACTATAGATTAGGATTAAGCTATTGTTATAAGTAGCTAGTTTAGGATTTATACCTTATTCTCTTAACTAAACTTATATAGCTAATTCTATACTAAATAAGCTATATAAGTAAATATATTATCTTATATAAATATATTTCTAGGTTCTAGAATTATAGGTAATTTAGATTATAGTATTATAAGAATTATATATATAGTAATACTACCCTAGGGGCTATTAGGGTTACTATTAACTATATTTAAAGCTAACCTCCTAAAGGCACTAATTACACCCTAAAATATTGTTAAAAGGTGGGTCACGTATAGGGACTTACTATAGCTATTAGAGAGTAGGTCTCTTACAGGGGCCTACTACAGCTGTTGGCGTGGCTAAAACATTCTGTAGGATCATAGAAACTAACAGAAGCCAATAGATGTAGCCACGTCAGCTACTACTACTAATCACCAGATTGTGGCAAATTAGCTATACGATTATAGCAAAACGAATGTTCTAGTAGAGTTTTTTATTATATGTTTTTCTCTATATAAGCTACCATTCTTTCTAGTTAGAAACCACAGAATAACAAGGTTAATAATTCTTTCTCCTACATCTTCTACCTGCACTAACAACTTCCACATGCCTGTCAGCAATTGCTACAAATATAAGAGTTTTTCGTCCCTAAGGCGCCTATAGCTATACTTTATCCTTATTAAATCTCTTATCCTAGACCCTTATAGTTATTAAGTTATTCATAATTCTCTAAGGGGCTATAAATATATATCTTATAGGTAAAATACTATTTTATCTTATTACTATTACTATAAGCTATAGAATACTTATTAGAGAAAAAATTTTTCTCCTACTAATTAATTAGCTTTTAATAATATTCTTATATAAATCTTAACCTTATAGATATATATTTAGTTATTAATCTTAGCTATTAAATTAATATATCTATAGAGGATACCTTATTATTATAAGTAAGATATTAGAGTTAATATAGAATAATATAGATAGGCTTATTTAATAAGCTTTTTATTCTAAATAAAAGGGTTATTATTAATAATTTAAATTATATATCTTTTATTATATTTTAATATCTTTTTAGATATACTAGGGTGTAGTAAATCTTAACCCTTAATTTAATATTTATAGTATGTTGTGATACTAGAGATACTACCTTTAGGAATATGCTTATACTAAGCTACGTTATTATAAAAAAAGCTAATTAAACGTAGTCGCTATATCCTTCCCCTCTTATGAGGACTATAGTTAGGATTTTAGGAAATTCTAGGCATTGTGGCGGTCATAGTAGCGGTTTAAAGTTCAAGTGTTATTTTTTTACGCGACGCGACTTAGTACTAGTACATAATTTTGTGGTTTTGCGAGCGGAATTACTTGGACCCACTGTAGAAAAACCACCTAAGTCATAAGTCACTATTAGTACTTAAAAAAAACTCAAGATCACGGTATATGGGCGAGAGCGACATTCTGGTCAAAACTCCACCTGCACTTGCAAGAGTGTTTCTCGGGAGTACAGTAAAAGATTGACATGATGATAATTCTTATATAAAACTGGATCACGCTGATTCTGAAGCTGTTGGCGAGAGAGACAATTTACGCTGCTTATCGCCAAGGTACCATGCTAACGTGGGAACGCCAGGCGACAGCTATGGTTTGGCCCCGTTCCAGAATTGCCCGCCAGTTTTGCAGGAAAAAATGACTCCTCCCTCGGTTAGCCAGAGAAGGACAGTAATGGAATGTGCTCGCTAGCCCGTTCCGTTGCCGACCGCAAGGCGCGGCTGGTAATCTGCCTTAGGAGCGGGTTCGCCACTCGGTGGCCTAGACGGGATACCCGTCCAACGACTCTCTGCACGGCTTGGCGAGTCACCTGGGTAAGCGAGCTTGTGGTCCGGCCTAGAACAGAGGTCACAGCCTCAGCAGAAGATCCGACTTCAGCGCTGATTCCGAGACTGGCAGCGGCAGAGGCAAGTAGCGCTGACCCGTCGGCCGACACGGCAAAGGCGCCCAGGCCAACGGTGAAGGCACTGGCCGGGATGCCAATGGCGAGCCAATGCTCCTTCTGTAGGCTCGTGACGGCCTCTGAGGGGCCTTCCTTGCCCTTTGTATCTTGCGAGTCCTCTTTTCCTGGTGGAGAACCTGGGGTTGTTGACGGCGTCTTGTCAGGTTGTGAACCACTGGGGGCCGACTGGCCTATGGCAGCCAGTACCTTTTCGCAGACGTCTGGAAACATGGACTTGTGAGCGGTGACATTGGCGGGATGGGTGGATGGATTTAATGCTTCACATACCTTGATCTGCTCGAGCCTTCAGTCGTCGGCGGCTGGCCGGCTTGTCGGGCAGGCAGCTGGAAAAGCGAAGGCCCAGGCGGGCCATGTCCTCAAGAAGTTGGAGAATACCAGGAAAGCTCTGTACGAAAAGATCATACACGTCACGATGGTCTCGCTGCAGCGATTGAACGCCGGCATCGATATACTCCCGTAGCCGTTGCTCGGCAACTCTGAACCGCTGCTGCACCTGTTGAACGAACTGGGGCCACGAACTCTGGCCCTGCTGCGGCGTTGACCCTGCTGCAACACTACATGTTAGCATCAGACGACCCTGGATGTAGCTGGAAGGAGAGCCTCATGTCATGACGGGGAATTTTGAAAGAGTCAATGGGGTTGTTATGCATACCGGATGGCGATGCCTGGTCCTGGTCACCGGCCGCCTGGTCAGAATCCCACGGAAAGGACGAAAGGTACGCAAAGGTGCCGGGTTCAAAGCACAAGTCCTTGTCAATCTCGTCAGGGTTACTCAAGTAATTGCCGATATCGCTACCTCCGACGTCATTGAAGACACTGAGCAATGCTTGGACGCTGGTTTCGCATTGCTCCTTGCCACCTTTGGCCTTCTTGGACGGCGGCGGGGCGGCGCAAACGGCTCCCTTGACATCGGACACGACATCCTGCGTCGGGCGCTTCTGACCTTGGGACTTGGCCCGAACGGGCTCCAGAGCCTTGGCAGCCTGGCTCCTGCAAAGACCACTGGGCCCGGCAACTGAGTCTGGTCCTCCGTGTCTCTCGGCAGGCGGCCCGCCCATGGATCGCTCGCACATGGCCTTGAGGTCGCGCGCCGTCCGCTCGACCTTGCCAGGGTCGCGCTGCGGGAAGCGCGTCTGGAGAAGACTCGACGACTTGTCCCTGCAGGCCTGGTCCGAGGCGGCGCACAGCTGCTTGCCGGCCTCTGTCTTGGCGTTGGCAAGGTTGCGCGTCTGGTCGTCGGGCGAGTTGTTACGCAGCAGAGGCAGCACCACGGCGGCGGCTCGCTCGACGCAGCTAGGGCTAGGTTGCGCCTGCGATGTCGAGGCCACGGGCGCCCACAGCGGGAACTGCTGGCCTTGCTGCCAGCCCACCCCGGCGCCATGGCTGTCCATGAATCGCCGGGCTCGCTCGCGAAGGGATAGCTTGGCCAGCTCTTCATCCTCGGACTCGTCAGAGGAGGGATCGCTGCTGTCCGAGTCGCTGTCCGAGTCGTCGCTCGGAGCCTGGCCAGCAAGCGAACGCATCGTCGTGGCGTCGACAGCCGCCACTTCCATCTCCCCGGCCGCCTCGTCCTCTCCCTTGTAGTCGGGGTTCCGCTTGAATTGAGCCTTGTATTTGTCCTTGTATTCTTGGTCCATGGCTTCGACATTGGCACGGATCCTGTCTTGGAGCTGCCGCCCGGTGTATTCCTCCTCCTCGTCGCGGCCTGGGTAAATGTCCTCCTCCGGAACCTGCCACGAACTGACAACGTCTGTAAAGGGAATGCCCCCCATGGCCACCCACTCTTCCTGCCAAGGATAGCGACTCCTCCTCCCCAGGGCAATATTTACGCCCAGCATGTTTGGCCCTGCGCGGACGAGGTAAATGTAATCGCCCGCCTGAGCAAACCGCGCCGCCACGCCAAACTCGGCCGTGGTGGACACGTAGACGGTTGGGTTGTTAACCACGTCAAAGTAGTTGTGCCAATCGATGCTGTACGCGCTTTCCCGTTGCAGGTTTGTACTTTCCGTGGCCCTGCCTAGAAATCCCCTTGCGGCTCTGATTTCGTCGGGGGATCTGCTATCTACACGGAAAACGAATTTTGGTTTCCGCGGATTATCACGACCTTCTAGAATCGGCTTGGCATCGACTCCGGCAACATGAAGGCAGGCGAGCCAGAAAATGGCAGCGCACAAGGCCAAACAAGGCCAGCGAATGCGCAACATAACGAGCTGAAGGGAGACAGCCACAATAATAATAAAGATGGGACGAAAGAATGTCTTGGTGTATGAGGGAGATGTTCAAAACAAAATGACGAGTATTCTGCTGGACGGAACCACCACTTATACTATTGACACGAAGGCATGGCCCCAAGGACACAGGTTGCACGACTTACATGCTGCGGCAAGTGAATTGTTGACATAATGCAGATGAGATCATACGGCAGATTAATTTGTCGGCTTCCATAACTCACGATGCATGATGGAATCAAGTCGTAGCCGCGCCTCCACCATGACTCGACGTCATATACCGGCGCATTAATGGTGCCACCATTCACTCCGGTTAAGCATAAAATTGGCAAGTCAATTGCCGCAGGGGCGAACTGCTGAACCCCACTCGGCCTAGTCCGAACTCAAAGGCTCAGCCTTAACGGCCTTGGCAGGCGAATCCATGCGAAGCTGGGTTGATTCCATTGCAAGGAGGTCATTGATGCCATTTCCATAGGATCCATAGACCCGCCAATGGGCACATTTCCCGCGCAGGAGAGCTCATACATCATTCGACTCTAACTTTATGCTTTTAGCAGCATTGATTCACTCAACAAATTGCCGACCAGACACCATCCCTAATCTTATGCTATGGGCCCTTCCGTTGATTCGGACGGCACTTGACACGAAGCCCTCTTATGGCTGCTGAGTGTAGATGTAAATATTCAACTATATATGTATATACCTCATATGGCGGGAAGAGCTATCCGCCAAATACCTTTTGCATCTTCTATCCCCCTCCCCTCCTTCTCTTGCCTGCTCGAAACTTCTCACATTACACACACGCCGGTTTCCTTCGTTTTTCCAGAAAAATGCGTCCTATTGTCGTCGCTGCTCTCTTTGCAGCCGCCTCAAACAGCCAATTCCTTGGCTTGTTTGACACAGTGCTTCCAGGCCATGGCCCGGAGCAGTCCAGCGTGACTACGGGTCACGAACCTCGCGTTGCCATAGGAAAACGTGCAGATTCGGTCATTATGCAGATAAAAAAAATTCCGGAAGAAGATCTGGAAAAGGCAGGGAAAATCTTATCCTTAGCCCTCAAGCAGGCGGACCAACTCAAGAGATATCGCGAAACCGTTGATGACATCGAGAAGCAGACATCTAGCGCTCACACATGCTATGACAACTACCAGAAGAAGGGTCAACAGGCTCTCAACAACCCGCTTAGCATTGGTGACTGCGACAAGTCATACTTTCAAGTCCAGTCTCTGCTCGGAAAGGCTCGCACCATAAGTCGAGAACGTGATTTTCCTGAGAGCTCCTGGCTTTATGATGAAAAGCTGCCGGATGTGCGGGACGGCCGCGACAGTCTGCAAGACGAGGAAACAAAACAGCTGCAGGAAATCCTCCAAGGCTTGTCAAAGATTGCCGAAAAGGCAGTGACGATCCAAATGCAGGCGGAGCGGCTGCAAGACTATCACGGCAAAGTGCAGAGCCTTGACGCCGCCATCTCGGAGAATAAGAAATGCTACAGCGCGTTTTACGACGAGGCCAAGAAGGAGGGAGTCGAGTCGGTGGATGCCCTCGAGGCCGCCATGAAGCCTTGCAACGAGGGCTACGCTCAAGTCCAGGTGAAGCTCGGCGAAGCTCAGAAACTGGCCAAGGAGTGGGACTTTCCCGGCGCAGACGTCCTGGTGCATTTCGAACTGCCCAACCTGCGCGACGGCTTTGAGAGCAGCCAGGATCCCGAGACGCAGAAGTACTGGCAGGAGCTTGAGGAACTGACAAAGGCCAAAGACGGCACGGCTGACGTGATCAAGGAGGATAGCGAGGAAGCACAGAAGCTGGATGTAGCCGTCGCTGGGGAGATTGACTCGGTCGTGAACGCGACGCTGCACAACTTGGTCAGGTTTGTGGCTCTGCACGAGGTGAAGAATGGAGCATCAGCCGAGGCGGCTATGAAGGCGGCCAAGGAGCACGGGAATATGTTTATACAGGAGCTGCTGAAGAAGTCGGATGAAATAGCTGATGGCGCCATCAAAGACCTTACCGCGAGGTAGATGCTATAAGTAGCAATCTGGTCTAGTATCTATGGAGGGGGAGACAATAGAAATAGGGTTAGGAGTTGTGATGATATATAGAGCAAATTATAGCCCTTAGAATACACGAGTCATTTTAACTCTTTAGTATATAGGTTATCAAACCTTTTATCAAGTTATAAGTACTTACGCTAATATATGTTAAGGTATATAAGGTTATTATAAAGTAGAAGATAGAAGAATATAGAAATTAGTTCTAATAAAAGACTAGAAGAAGTATTATAAATACTACTATATAAATATAAGGCTAGACTAGACTAGTAGAGAAGATATACCTATAGTCTAGTTATATTTAAGATTATATAATAGCTTATTAGATTATTTAGATAATCTAGTTATATAAAGTTTATAAAGATAATTATATAAGTTAATTTATAATTAAAAGATAAATAAATATTTAAAAAAAAGATTTTTTTTAATTAAATTATTAAATTTTTATTATATAATTTAAATAAATTTTTTTAATAAAGAATATTATAATTATAAAAAAAAGTATTTTATAAATAACTATAAAATACTTTATAATTTTTTTTTAAATATTTAAAAAAAAATTACTAAATACTTGAAAAAAATTAATATAACTTATTTAAAAAATTATTAAATTTATATTTTATAGACTTCTTTTAATATAATATCAGTGTTCCGGCCTTCCCTCCCGGGTTTGGTGGCACCCGCCCAGCCCCCGCTAGCGCGTCGCCGCTTTGCGCGCGAGCTATAAAGCCCTCCTGCTGCCCGTGTCCCGTCTTTACCTCTTTTCTCAACTTTTCCTTCTTCCCACCCCCTCATGGCCTCCTTTACGGCATGCACGTCTTGATTATGCGCCCTGCCACCTAACCAGAAAACGCAAGAACCCGCTCGCGCAGCTTGTTACCCCTTAATTTCGACTTGAGCCTGCGGCGTCCACCGCGTCGCCGTACACGCTTGCGATTTGTGAGCAGGTGTCGCAACCATCCAGCGCGCTTTGCTGGCCGAAAATACAGTGTTTCTCCTCTGGCATTGCCTGAAGGCCGATGGCTGTCCTCAGCAATCATTTCTAAGCAAACAGATTCATCACTCTCGCGCGCCCTCACGGCCACAGACCGACTCTCGCCCGTGACACGCTCGGACGACAGCAACCACGGACAATCGACTGCAGTATCTTCGGCGGCCTCCGACACAGCCTGTCTGACGTGTCATATCCGTGAATACGAGAATCCACCGAGCTGAACCTGCGTGACGCACACCAAGGTGGCACATGCAGGTGATTTGGTCTCGGCCCCGGACCTATTTCGGTTTTTTGGAAGATTGGCGTTGTTCTCTTCTCTCCCACCGAGCACCACCTTTCGCAGCCGACGGCCCAATTAAATTGCTGCCGCGCGAAAGTTCAGGCACTATGCCTTGCCCAGTCCAGGTGATTTGCGCCGGGTGTTGCATTTGGATGGATGCAAGATGAGACTGATGACGTGGCATTGCGGTCGCGACCGGTCGATGGATGCGGTATTTTACACGTCTTACGTCGCCGACGTAAGAGGCAGGCTATGTGATTGGCTGGCACGTGCCAGCTGCTTCATCCTGCACGAAACCGCGAGTTGGTTCAGTTAGCCCGAGGGTTCCGGAGTGGCTTAAGCTCCTGGCGCGGATGCCGTGGTCCTGGTAGAAAATCGAGATAGAAGACGGATGAAAGTGTGCTCTTCGTCCGCAAGGCTTGAACGAATTAAGGGCAGGTGGCCGTGGCGGTGGACCAGCAGGCCTCAAACTATAAAAGGTGCACTTTGCGCAGAAATCCCCGTCTTGGGCTGTACTGGTCCGTACGCTACTTCTCACTTCCTCTCGTCGCTTGCACCACCGGCGTCTCTTGACATCGCGCTCCAGAGCTGGAGAGCGACATTTTTACGTTTACTGCATCACAAAACATGGCCATTCAAGTCAACCTCGATGATCAGACCTTTTGGGCACCGCGACCACTGTCGAGATCGCGGTGCATCGAGGGTCAATCGCATTCTCGCCCAGCTGTGCCGAAGTCCTCGCCGTTGCTTTCGAATGACAACCGGGGTTTGATTGGCGTGCCGAAAGGATCGCTTGCCTCGTCGCCAAGGCTGGCGTCAAGCAGAGACGACGTCATCTATATTTCCGACGACGCAGCTTCGGACATGAGCGACGCGTCTCACGAACCATTCGATGAAACGCTGCCGTCAGTCCAGGCCATCGTGCAGTCTCTAGAAGACGCTGGAAAATTCGGCAGAACAGGTAAGAGTCATCCTGTACATAACCGATCAACGACCGCCACCTCTAACCGTATGGCACGCCAGTTGGTGACTGTGATCAAACGTCACAGCACAAGGGCGAACACGAGGCAGCCCCACGATTGGCTTCTTCCACATCATTCGAGCATAGAGAAACCGATGAAAGCCCCAGGCCGTCTCTGGAAGTAGCCGAGTGCCCAACCGGTGATTCAGCCTCGACATCTCGACAACGTACATCCATGCCCACTTCGGAGTTTGCTAGATCGCGAATTACTAGCCCATGGTGCGAATCTTCGCTCTGGGATGCTGCGTCTCCACAGACACGCTGTTCTTCTATCACGGCAAATGACGAATGCCTGAAAAAGACGTCAACATCTGAGATGCCGCGGCGTGTCAACAGCCTACTGCATTCCCTTTCATCTATATCACAGCCACAACCGATGCCCTCCTCTCCGGATCACGACCGTACCAGGGATGGCGTGACAGCCGAAGAATCGTCCGGGCCGTCGCAAAGCCTGCCGTCAAGCACATACGACGTTATCCACGTTTCCAACGACACAGCCTCAGACAGGGCCGATGCGTCATTCCACGATTCATGCGCTACGTTGCCGCCATCAGTCCAAACCGTCGTGCAATCTATGGAAGAGACAGAAAACATAGGCACTACCAGTAAGTGGCCTAGTGCTTGAATGCCAGTGTTATGTCGAGCATCACTAATCATATCCTTTCTAGCTCATGCCTGTGACCAGACGTCAGAATACGAAAACAAGCGCGAAGCGACCCCCCGATCGACTCTTCCTACGCCGGTCGAAACACAAGCCAATCAGAGCGCCGGGTTCTCCTTCGCTGAGCTGGCGGGCTGCTCAAATGTCGTTGCTCCATCGACCTCTCGAAACACTGCATCCATGGCCACCCCAGGGTCAGTTATTTCGCAAGTCGTGAGTCCTTCGCCTGGAGGTCGGTCGGAGGACCCTGTTTCTACGCAGATCAGTCGTGCTTCCATGTCGGCTGCTCGTGAACGCCCAGTTGAGGCTGAAAATGAAAAGTGTACGGAGTCAAACCTACCAGAGACCTCTGTCTGCGAGCCAAAAGTATTCGAGCGTACTGATGGCAAGACCATGACGACTAAGCCCCTCACGAGCCGCACGCGTTCACAACTACAGAACAAGCGGCTAAGGGAACCATCAGCGGAGCACGATACCGAGCAACATGAAGTGGAAGGGTCGCCCAGAGAGCCAGATGACCCGGAGTACTGTCCATCGACATGTGACGAACCGGAAACCGACAGCGACCGTCATGGCAGTGACAAGGACCAGCCGCCCCGCAAACGCCGCAAATCCCGAGCCACGTCGGCGAAAACTAAGTCCCAAATTCAGGAAATTGTTCAGCACGAATCGGCGGGATTAGACCAGGGATCACAGCTGATCTCTACAACGTCAGATGATGCACACAATATGGGGAAACCTATAAATGCGGCGTTTGATGAATGGATACTGCAGGATGTAGTTCTTCAACGAACAGTTATGGACGGCAAGGCAACGTTCCTGTTCCAATTTGATTGGGATCTGTGCATGAAACACGGCGCAGAAACTGGCCGTGAGGGGTCTATGAAGCAGGGTCGAGGCAAACCCATCGTCAAGAGCAACAAAAGAAGTTGTCGAAAGCTAAGGGATGAGACAAAGGGTCGGCAATGCCGTAGGTGCGGCCGGCCTGGCCATAATGCGCGAACTTGTCAGGGTGATTCGGAATTATTGAACGAAGATGGAAACAGCTAGTATTATCACATTCTATGCTATGACAATTGTTCCGAAGTAGCTTCTGCTTTCAATTACTTGGGCAACCAGTCTTCTCGCTCAGGTTTACGCCTGCCTGGGATAGCTAAATGCGAACAGCCCGCACATACCCTTCCAGAGCCGCTTAGTGGGAGCTGTCGCCAGTGTCGCCAGCTGACTGCAGCAGCCACTGGACATTCGGCGCTCCACACGGCCAAACGGGCGCGAAACATGTGGACAAGACACGTGCATCCGATTCACAAAAGAGCACGAATCCAATCTATAAATGAACGCGCACTCCTACGACCTTCCTAAACAAAGATATTAAAATTATAGTCTACAACAGGAGCATCTCGGTATGAATAAACATGTTCTGAATTCAATGCAGTTCTTGCGGGCAAGCGGTTTAATAAACTACAAACTATGTGATCTAGTACATATAGATTCCACTGCATTGTGACAAACCATCCTTTCCCATCTGCCCGCCGTCAAAATCGTCAGCCACCAAGTAGGACTAGTTCTGCGACACGCTCTCCCCGCCGCTGGTTGATGGACAGTCCGCTGGCCGCGCTCCGTTTATCCATTCCCTAACTTTATTCTGTTGGATATCGATAGAGAATTCCGTAATGCGGTCGGGCATGTTGACATAGGAGTTGTCTTTTATAATATACCAACTTAATTGTTCCTTAAAACTCCGTTCGAGTAAAGCCTTATAGAGAGACGGGACAAGAGGCCCCTTAAGTAGGGTGCACCAGATTTTTTCGTGCCTATGCATTAAAATATCGACAGCGGCGCTTCGCACGCCCGCGTCCGCGTCGCCGAGCCGCGCCGCCACGGCCGTGAGCACGTCGTCAGGCAGCGCCGCCCGCCCGCCTAGGGCCTCGACAGCGGCCCTTCGCACGCCCGCGTCCGCGTCGCCGAGCCGCGCCGCCACGGCCGTGAGCACGTCGTCAGGCAGCGCCGCCCGCCCGCCTAGGGCCTCGACAGCGGCCCTTCGCACGTCCCGGTCCGCGTCGCCGAGCCGCGCCGCCACGGCCGTGAGCACGTCGTCAGGCAGCGCCGCCCGCCCGCCTAGGGCGTAGATAGCGGCCCTTCGCACGTCCCGGTCCGCGTCGCCGAGCCGCGCCGCCACGGCCGTGAGCACGTCGTCAGGCAGCGCCGCCCGCCCGCCTACGGCCGTGGCGGCGCTTCGCACGCCCGCGTCCGCGTCGCCGAGCCGCGCCGCCACGGCCGTGAGCACGTCGTCAGGCAGCGCCGCCCGCCTGCCTAGGGCCTCGACAGCGGCGCTTCGCACGTACGCGTCCGCGTCGCCGAGCCGCGCCGCCACGGCCGTGAGCACGTCGTCAGGCAGCGCCGCCCGCCCGCCTAGGGCCTGGATAGCGGCCCTTCGCACGTGCCGGTCCGCGTCGCCGAGCCGCGCCGCTACGGCCGTGAGCACGTCGTCAGGCAGCGCCGCCCGCCCGCCTAGGGCCTGGATAGCGGCCCTTCGCACGTCCCGGTCCGCGTCGCCGAGCCGCGCCGCCACGGCCGTGAGCACGTCGTCAGGCAGCGCCGCCCGCCCGCCTAGGGCGTAGATAGCGGCCCTTCGCACGCCCGCGTCCGCGTCGCCGAGCCGCGCCGCCACGGCCGTGAGCACGTCGTCAGGCAGCGCCGCCCGCCTGCCTAGGGCCTCGACAGCGGCGCTTCGCACGTACGCGTCCGCGTCGCCGAGCCGCGCCGTCACGGCCGTGAGCACGTCGTCAGGCAGCGCCGCCCGCCCGCCTAGGGCGTAGATAGCGGCCCTTCGCACGTCCCGGTCCGCGTCGCCAAGCCGCGCCGCCACGGCCGCGAGCACGTCGTCAGGCAGCGCCGCCCGCCCGCCTAGGGCCTGGATAGCGGCGCTTCGCACGCCCGCGTCGCCGAGCCGCGCCGCCACCGCTTCAGCGATACTTCGCGGAATTAAGGCTCGAGAAGCTAGTGACTGCAGAATTATTTTCTGAATATCACTAGACTTGTCGAGTAGGGCAGTTAATAGGGCTACCTCGGGAAACTCAATTTCACTTGCTAGCCTCGCGGTTTTGTTGAATTTGCATTCAAACAACAGCCACTGTGCCAACCGTTCCTCTAGGGCCTTCCCTGTTGGCAGGGGGTTCGAGATGTCGCTCAAGCAATGCATGACCAGTCGCTGATGTGTAGGACCCAAGAGGTCAAGCGGCTCATCCTCGATTGTATTGATGAAATCTGCTGCCTGGCCGCTGCCGTCCAGCAAGCCGGCAACAAACCGCCAGAATATGTCATAGCGAGCTGTGTATTTGTGTTTTTTAAGAAACTCCACGGGACGGCTTGCTTTTGTCTCTGTGTCCTTATTGCTGAATGTAAGACACTGGAGTTGTCCTCCCCGTTTTTTCCACTGCCGCACAAAATACCGTGCCGCAAAATACTCTTGAAATGTCAGATGTATAAAGTGGTAGTTTCGGTGCTTGATGTTTGCTGCTGTGTCTGAAGTTCGCAAGAAAGACAGTCGCGAAAGTGTCTCATCGAGTGACAAATCTTGTTGTAGCCACAATTTGACCACACCAGCTCGATGTCCGGGCGCGAAATCTATTACATCATTGTGCAAGCCATTGAACGCAAGACATTCAACCAGCGCAATCTCAGCCGTGACTCTGCCCTCGATCTCAGCAGCATGAGCGTCTTTGGCATAACCATCCTTGACCTTCTCCAATCGTACAACATCCTTCTTCCACAACTTTTGCACGATGGAGTTATACATGCCAGTCATGGTGCTTGGCACAGTTTCCGGATCGAACTCTTCCCAAGTGTAACAAAGCGCATCTAATTGGATTGGGATGCGCACAAGGCCCTGAATAAGCCAGCGCTCTTGAAGAAACGACTGGACCTTGTCGATTTTGACCTGGTCAGTTTCGCCCGTTTCTGGATTCGTGAAGGATCTTTCGATATACTCGTTCACCTGATCGGGGCCGAATCCAATTGTTTCCAGTTCGAGGTCCAGGTTTGCCGGAGCCTTGGCAGATGGCCGCGCCGTGATGACGACACTGGGCTGGCTTAAAAGTTCGATGAGGAAGCGGGCCATACTGCCGTTGCCCGTCAGGTCCCCGGATACTTCATCTAGGCCATCGAGGAGAAATAGAGTCCTGGTACTCTTAGTCTCGGACAGTGTTCTAGCGAGGTCCGGTCTCTCGCTCGGTAGAGAAAAATACTCGTCAAGGAAGAGACGGTTAAAGTTATATCCCGACACCTGGCGTTCCGGCAGCTTCAGATTTCGCAGAGGCACCCAAAGCACGCGGTCAAATAATTCGTTCCATTTGGCCCACGTGCCTTTGGTAAACTCATGAACAAGCTTTTTGCACAAGGTAGTCTTGCCAACACCCGCACGTCCTCGAATCAAGATTCTTCGTGGATGCATCGGTTGGCCGTCGCTTCCCTTGCGTTCGTTGAAAATGGCCGCCAACTCGACCTGCATAGTCTTGTCGGGTGTCTCAACCTTCTGTCGAGCGAGGATGGAAAACGGGGACAACGCTGTGTCCCCTTCCTTTTTTGGGTGGCCTGCGTCTTGGGCAGGTTGTTCCACGATGGCCAGGTTGATGTAGCACTGGTCCATCGCCAGTACTTCGTCCGAGAGTCGTATAATATTGAGTCTGTTATCCGTATAGTGTTTTTCGCGTATCCATGTGTCGGCTTGCTCGAGCAGTGATGGAGTTTTGAAGCGTCGTATCGCCGCTGCCAGCTGCTTGAACAGCGGATCGGTCGACCCGTCGCACTTATTGAGGCCGGAATGATACGTTTCGATGCTGTGTCTCTCGCCGGCATCGGCATGAACTACGGCAGAAGCCCGTGAAACCACCTATGGCAGGTTAGACAGGTGCCGACAAAGAAAGTTACATACGTACAACGCCTAGCGATAGCCCGAGAAAGTACGTCTTCCTAGTCTCATAGAATGATATGATTGGAATCTGCTGTCGATGTTCGTTTGGGGCTATAGTGGAGCTGAATGCATCCGCAAGGTTGTTGAGCTGGTCCCCATGATTCTTCAGAGACAGCAGCAGTGTCGTGTCTGATCCCAGGAAACCGGTCACAGAGGCTAGCACAGCGCCAGCAATAGACACCGGCGAACCTTGATGAGGGACTCCGAGAAATATGATACCCGCGGTATTATCAGCGATGTCTTGGGAGTCACTCCCGCGTAGAGCCTTGCAGAGGTCAGAGGACACGAAGTTCAACCATTTGGGCACACCGCCATACCTGCTTGATGATGATGCCACCTAGGCTGTGTCCGATAAAGATGATAGGAAGGTGCTAGTAAGAGCGTTAGCCATGTCCGGTCACGGGCGTCGTGATCCCTACGGGGGATGATCGATTGGCCTTGATCTCCTTCAACAGGCATTTGCCAATCTCCTCAGTGGTCTTGACGGGCGCGTCAATCAGCCAGTTGGAGTCATGGGCAAAATTCAGGATCCTGGCATCAGGGAACTCGCGTGCGAGGAGATCTTTAAGCAGGTGGACTCTCGCAGGCTGTGCAGTTTGACATTCGGCCTCGTTCGGTCCTTCGATTCTTCGAGCCTCCCATGTGTGATACGGATGTGCACCGAGGCCAGGAACGGCGACGATCCTACATCGGAGTCAGTAACGCGTGCGGGTCGAGCGAGCAGTGCTAACGGACTCGAATCTGGCATTTTTTCGGTCAGGGAAAAGATTTTGCAGTGTCCCAGAGCGTTGTTCGTCCCGTGGTTGGCAAATCTTGCTGATGATGCGATGGAGCGGTTTGGCAAGCAGCACAGTGAGAACCACCAAGCCTGACCCGCCCCACCAGACAAGCATCCACCGCCGCGTTAAGGTCATCCTAACGGCCAGCTCAAAAGACACGACTACGAAAGCAACGACGATGATAAGCCAAGTGTATGGCTGCCTGGGCAAAGTTGGCGGATGATGAACGTTGTCCAGAATCCACGGCGGATGGGTAGAAGACCAAGTAGGACGCCGCCGTACCCCGACGACCAGGTCAATTCTCGGGTCTTGGAGTTGACGAGGGACGAGTCGGGGGCGTATGATGACTTGTCACTCACTGCATGGCACACTGCATGACGGATGGATACCTTCAATATCCAATGAAACATTTCTGGTGCGCCACGGCGCTTCGGTAACATTATTGACGTGCGCGAATAAATAAATAATCCACAGAGCAGTCTGGTCGCGTCCGTAACACGCTGCTTAATTGATTTCCTCGTTCTGCGGATGGCAAACCAAGCTCCAAGTGGACGCGAGAAGGAAGGCAGCAGAACTCAGCCTTCACCCACTGAGACAGGACTGGACGGCGTTAGATGAGGTAGCTAGTTATTCTAAGATCCCTATACCGAGTAGCAAGACGCATTTCAGCTCCTCTGCCGTCTGATAAAACACTGCCCCAATGCACGGCCAACTTCGAGGTCCAATGTCTCCCGCCAGTCATTGCTATATTCGCGCGCTATGTACGGCTGCGTGTGTTCACCGTCCTATCATTACTTGTATACATTTGTCTCGTGCGGCGACAGGGCTGTCCGAGATGCATGGTGCTGCGTGATCATGGCGACGCGGCCGGGGGCAACTCTTGCCTTGACAACAATGCGTGATTACATGTACAGGCAAAATGGCGACCGTAAGTGCTCGGTAATTTGCATCACACCCTCCGCCGCGACGCGTTCGAGCTGACGCATCTGCAAACAGGCACCTCCATTCTCCAGCCAGCTCCTCCAGCAACACGCCGTCGCGTGCCAAGACGAGCGCGACCAGCTCCTGACGCTGTTGCCCGCGTTGTACCGCAAAGAGTCTGGTGACCTGGCCGCTGTCGGTAAGTATGTCACGGCCTGTGTTGAGGAGGAGCTCGATCTGCGGCGGCTCTCCAGCATCCACGGCTGGCTCTGGGCTGCCGGTCTGCCCTTGCCGCCGCGTGCTCTGCACCACCAGCTCTTGCTAGGGCGGGAGATCTTCGTCAGGGAGCGGATGGACATGCATCTCGTCTGGACGGCCGGCAGGATGTTCCTCAAGCCGATCCCCCGCTTCCTCCTGTACCCGGCCTTCTGGGCCCGATACCTCTGCTGCGGAGAATGCGGGTGCTCACCCGACACGAGCAGTGCCACCCAGACGGAATGCAGGCGTCCAGGCCTCCGCGCTGCCAGTGCTACGGAAGCCTACCGCAGTTAAGACATCAAGCCAGGCTATACAGCGGCTGAATAGCACTACACTGTCGATGCGTTCTAGAATAGATTATGTCAGGAAACGTAGGTGCTGTGGAAAGCACAACATTTGTGTTGTTGAGCTAAATTACGTACATACTACGGCCAAAGCCGCCGGCATTTTATCCTCACCAGTGCAGCTTTAGGGTAAGACTGCGCCAAACAAGGGAATGCGTTGGTTCGTGGCGGCGAACAAGGAGCCTGGCAATGGCGTCTATCGGCTTCCTCTGCTCCTCTCCACGCTGCTCTCGAATAGTACCTCAGGCGGCCATGGATGCTTAGCTGAGACTTCGCTGTCTGTAGTAAAACCGAGGCTGCCCAGCTGATACAAGCATCGGCGGTCTTGTTAACACAACCATACTCAGCCACACGAAGGCCCGATTGAGGAACTGCAATCTACGGAAGCCTTCCATAGTTCGGCGAACAGGATCTCGGTGTACGGAGTCCGTTTCTTTCATTTCTCCCACATTAAGTTGTATTGTGGCGTCACAGGTGGTCTGTCGACGACGCGATATATTTGAATCCATCTCGATGCTTCATAAACTCGAGCCTTATTCATCCATCGCCAGCAGAAAATTGATATTGGCTTTAACACATCAGGGAAGGAGCAACATAAGCTGTACAACAGTGTATTTGCCTTGGCACTTCTGATCGACCAGTTCTGCGTTAGATCTAGATTTCGTCCGACCATCTATAATTCTGTCACCGTGTAGCACTAAAGATTACCCATACCCAGTATGTCCAATAACCAAGTAAGGCAAAAATTAACCCCCATTACATGACCTGGTTAGTAGATCGCTTTGCTTTACTTGCTTTAATTTAACTAGAAGGCCTTACTTTAAGTAGTTAGCTGGCTTTGCCTGATTACTTGATGAATTTAGTAGGTTACCCCTTTCCCCTAACTAAACTACCCTAACATACCGGATCGAAGTAGATGCTTTTAGCACGTAATGGCTTACTACTATATCTAAACTAAAACGGTTTAGCTTATCCGTAATAATCCTTTTCATCTGCGAGAAAACCCGTTTACACTCCGCACTCATTGCCAGGCAGCTGAATAAGTCTAGCGCCATTTAGGATAATACGGGATAGTCTATCGCATAGCGAATCGCTAGTTAGTCTAGCGGGTTTTCATCGGCCTTGTTCGTCTTGGCTATAAACTCGTTAAGCTCGGAGGTTAGCTTTGCGCGCTTTCTTCGTCTCGTTCCTGATGTCGCCGCAGTGGCGAGCCTCCTCCGCTTGCGGGCTTCTTCTAGCGGATTAAGGTCTTGGCAATCGCTTCATAAGCAACGTCGTCCTCCTGCTCCTCTTCTTGCCTCTCGGGTGAGGTGTCTGAGTCTACTTCTGCCGCGGCCGCCTCGTATTGTACGTACACCTCCCGCACCACCTAACAGGCCCTACACTATACGACGGAACTTCGTGTTTAGCATTCTTCAACCCACCTCCCTCCTACATGCACCTCGAATTAATTGCGCCTTTGTCTAGGAACCAGGCTGAACCTTACTATGCTACACACGCAAACGTGCAAAGATGACCCGATGCAGTCCGACTCAGTGACGATGATTTCCGACGCGTGTACGAAGTCGGATTCAGAACGCGGGCTGGCCTGCATGCACTTGCCATTAATAGCTCGGCATTCCCAGCATGCTACGACTGCGTCACTGATGCATTTCTTCACCAACCTTCCTTCCCACGCACATTGTGCCTGAAAAATGAATACGGACGTGCTTTCGCCACCGGCTCTTCTACTTGGGGCGCAGGTGGAAACACATGCGGACTACCATCATTTTATACAGCGGTGCAAATTGGGGTAACGAGGAAGGAGCCAGTTAGGCTGTCCATACCTGCAACCGCGCAGGATAAGCCGAGCCATCTCTTTTCTTCTCGCGATGAGAACTACATCGCAATCCTTATTATTATTATTATTATTAACTGGAAGAATAATGGGTAGAGTTGGAAGGCCATTTGTGAGGGTTTTAATGCTGAGTTCAAAGCACAGCGCTCGCAAGGGTCTATTCAGGTTCGGTATTCTACAGTGTTACAGAGGCGGTCTAAATAGTTCCTGATTATCCGTACATTTCAATTATTTTACTGTTCATTATTAGTCAATGTCAACTTTGTTTGAATATTTTTAAGCTCACAGAATCTGTCCTCCTGCCCAGGGCATCTCGAGCTCGGGTGAATAGATCACGAAGTGTGCTGCGAGTTGACACCTCGGCGATCCGATTGTGTCTGAGCTCGGCGGAGCCGGACCGAGCCGGACCGAGCTGGACTGAGCTGGACTGAGCTGGACTGAGCTGGACTGAGCTTGGCTGAGCTTGGCTGAGCTTGACTGAGCTGGCAGCTCCGTGAGCCAACGAGGGATGGCAAAGGCGGCGAAAAGCAGGCTGATCGAAACGGCTAAAAGTGGCTGCGCGGTTAGAACCGGCCACTGTGTAAGCCAGACCAAAATTGGCATTACTGTTCTGGGTAGTCCTCGAACTGCCTACCGAAAGAGGCAATTGCGCAGAGAGCCAAAAACGGTTAGTAAATGCGGTCACAAATGGGTAGCTCCGCAGGCTGATCAGGCCGCATTAGACAATACCGAAGAATTGTGTTTGTCATCTGTTTGACTTCGAACGGCCTACTGAAAGAGGCAACTACGCAGAGAGCCAAAAAAGGTCATCAAATGCAATCACAAACAGGCAACTCCGCGAGCCGATCAGGCCGAAATAGGCACTACCGAACTTGACCTTTGACAGTTGCGGAGCTGTCTAAGTAGCGAGTTTCGGAGTTTCCAGAAAAGGAAGTGTCGAATTGGGCCGGTCGTCATTTTTTGGCTCTCAAAGCCGTCAGCATATATTGGCTCTTAGACATGACAAGATTAAAATAACCAAATCTATTTCTGATTTAATGCTTCGTGAAATCTGAGAAAAATCCGAAAGTAGTATTTCGCTTTCTCGGAAACACCAGTTTCATCCAGCACACAGCCATGGACAAAGCGGCCTTCCACTTTTGGAAACTGCCCACACAGTGTAAATCAAAAGAACGCACTGTACACCTTTGTTTGCGGAGACACGTTGCTCCGTTCCAGCCATGGCCGTTGATAACGACTGGAAATGATCCTTCCTTCATGCACTCATGGCTCCCAATCTCTCGAAGATTAAACGTGCCGAATTAGAGCAGTTTATTATATGTAAATTACAGGGCGAGGAAAAAATCACAGACGAAGCCATCGGCGGCACTATAGTTTCCTGTTTCACGAAAATGGTGCAAAAGAGTGTTGTTGGGGTATACAATGGCCACGTTGACCGCCACTCAAGACAAGTAATCCAGCATTACCAGCAGATGGAGTTTGTGGGCCACCATAAATGAAGATGAGGCTGTGGTCAAGATGCTCCGTGATACTGACAAGGTCGATATCGATGCAAGAGACACAAAATATGGCCAGACGCCGCTATCGTGGGCTGCCGAGAATGGACATGAGGCTGTGGTTAAGATACCCCTTGATACTGGCAAGGTCGATATTGATACAAGAGATAACAATGGCCGGACACCGCTATCGTGGGCCGCCAGAAATGGACATGAGGCTGTGGTCAAGATGCTCCTTGATACTAGCAAGGTCGATATCGATGCAAGAGACACAGAATGTGGCCAGACGTCGCCATCGTGAGCTTTGCACCCTCACGGTGCTGTTTCTCTCCTTAGCTCGCTCCTCCGGTCACCCGACCTACCTCTGTTCTGCGTCTTCGCAGATGAGTGACAACATGGTGCGATTCCTCAGCGCAGTTGGCTGCTCCTACTCGGTGGTTGAAACTCCTGCTGGCCCCCGAAATTGCGCGCAGTTTTGCTCACAAGTGTATGACGAGTTCAACGACGATTGATAGAAATGGGGAGGAAAGTTACCTATGTCGAAGTCGTTTGCAATCGACTGACAAGCACTTGTCAGTCAGTTACCACTTGGCCCTCGCAACCTTCGTGCAGAGAAAGTCATTCGCAGTCCATTGACAAGCACTTGCCGGTCAATTACAGCCTAATTCCGCAACGCGAAGGGCAGAGCAAGTCGTTTGCAATCCATTGATCATTGACAAACACTTGCTAGCCAGTTAATCGACAGCCACTTGTTAGTCGGTTAATTGACAACCACTTGCTAGTCAGTCACGGCTTAGCCCCCGCAACGCATGGTGCAGAGCAAGTCGTTTGCAATCAATTGACAAACACTTGCTGGTCAGTAACGGCTGACCCCTGCCGCCGCACGCAAAATTGTGTGGTTTGGGGGTTGATTTTTTTTTTCTTTGGAACGGGGTTGGAGTCGGCGTCGCGCCACTTTTGCCGCCCGCAGCCTGTCACAGAGCATTGCGGTTTAAAAGCTTCTAAATGCTCATGGACTTGCCGACATGTACCTGCATTATCCCTGCTGCAGTCTTGTGAGGAGCTTGTCGTCCAGCGGCGAGCGTTCACAACGCACGCAAGCCCACGCTAGGGGGTGGTGAGCAGTCGAAAGTTGCTCATGTCCGTTGAGTAGGTAGGGCCGAGGCCGTGGGAGCAGAAAGCCGCGGCTGAAGCCGACCTAGCGGACATTGGCGACGTGCATTGCACAGAAATGGGGGAAGAAAGTCACCTATGTTGGTTCAGTAGTGGACACGGCAGCAACAGCTACCGGTACTGCCCGCAGACACAAAAGGCGAAGCTCGTCCCGGCCACTGCATGTGGGGCTGAGGGGGGAATACTTGGCAATGCTGTTGAACGAACACCATTGTTAACCCGTGCCCAACTGATTGACGCGCGGGGGCGCGACAAAGCTGTTTAAACGATTGGCAAAAAATTGGGCATGTGATTAGAGTGTCGGTGAAGCAATGGGCAAGGCTTTGGATAATCAATTGAGAAAGACTTACGAACCTGGTCCTCGGTTCGCGCACCTCATAGTGGAGACGCAGTTTTCGATGGCTGCAGAACTGCGAACCCTAATTGATTGGCAATTGCTTATAAGACGAGGGACATTGGTCGCCTTTCGGATTTGAAATGCGCCAAAAGTGAACGGCACTGGCGCACTACTTTGATCTACATTTTACAGCGCTGCTACGAACCTCCAACCTCGGGCAGTTTTGTCATATGCTCCCATCAGTTCTATATCATGCCCGCTGCGTCCCTCAAGACCCACGACAATAGCTATATAGCAATGTGCTGCGTTTCTTCGAGATAATCCCTAGATTGGCATAGATCGACTTCATTCTTTTACTGGCAGAGTCTACTCCCGCCGTTCGTTGGAACTCACCTGCTTTAGGTTGTTGAGGACATTCCCTTATTTGTTCCTGCTGCTCCGTAGGGCTGCCAAGTCCGCCGAAGCAGCACCCATAAGGCTAGTCCAGCAAGGGCTTCAGGTCAGGCGACTGGTCCGCACACCTGACTTCAGCCACTAGACATTCATTGCTCCACAAAGCCAAACGGGCACGAAGCATGTCGACCTGACAAGGATTCACAGAAGTAGACGAACGTAATGCATGAATAAACGTGCACTCCTAGGACCTTCCATAACAAAGATATTAAAATTAGAGGCTTACACTAGAAGCATATTGGTGGACATGTCCCAATTTTAATGCAGTTTCAGCAGGCAAGGGGTTTAAGCGCAGACCAAAAGCTGTGACCTTGCATATAGAGATTCCACTGTATTGTGACAAGCCATCCTTCTCTGTTTACCGGTTGTGAAAATTGTCATCCACCAAGTAGGACTAGCTGCTGGACGAGCTCTCCTCGCCGCTGGCTGATGGACAGTCTGCTGGCCGTGCTCTGTTTATCTATTGCCTACCTTTGTTCTGTTGAGTATCGATAGAAAATTTAGTAATACCGTCTGGCATATTGACACAGACGGTATCTTTTTCAATATACCAACTTATTTGTTCCACAAAACTTCGGCGAAGTAAATGGTTATAAAGAGGTGTGAAAAGAGATTCGTTAAGGACGGTCCGACATACGCCTTTATATCTCTTCATTACCACATTAAAGGCAGCCGTTCGCACGTCCGAGTCCTCGTCGTCAAGCCGCGCCGCCACCGCCGTGAGCACCGCGTCCGGCAGCGTCTCGCGCCCGCCTAGGGCCCTGACGGCGGCCTGTCGCACGACCCAGTCCTCGTGCTGAAGCCGCGCCGCCACTGCCGTGAGCACCGCGTCCGGCAGCGCCTCGCGCTCGCATAGGGCCCTGACGGCGGCCTGTCGCACGCCCCACTCCTTGTCGTTAAGCCGCGCCGCCACCGCCGTGAGCACCGCGTCCGGTAGCGCCTCGCGCTCGCCTAGGGCCCTAAGGGCGGCCTGTCGCACAACCCACTCCTTGTCGTTAAGCCGCGCCGCCACCGCCGTGAGCACCGCGTCCGGTAGCGCCTCGCGCTCGCCTAGGGCCCTGAGGGCGGCCTGTCGCACGTCCCACTCCTTGTCGTCAAGCCGCGCTGCCACCGCCGTGAGCACCGCGTCTGGCAGCGCCTCGCGCTCGCCTAGGGCCTCGACGGCGGCCTGTCGCACGCCCCACTCCTTGTCGTTAAGCCGCGCCGCCACTGCCGTGAGCACCGCGTCCGGCAGCGCCTCGCGCTCGCCTAGGGCCTCGACGGCGGCCTGTCGCACGCGCCACTCCTTGTCGTTAAGCCGCGCCGCCACTGCCGTGAGCACCGCGTCCGGCAGCGCCTCGCGCTCGCCTAGGGCCTCGACGGCGGCCTGTCGCACGCCCCACTCTTTGTCGTTAAGCCGCGCCGCCACTGCCGTGAGCACCGCGTCCGGCAGCGCCTCGCGCTCGCCTAGGGCCTCGACGGCGGCCTGTCGCACGCGCCACTCCTTGTCGTTAAGCCGCGCCGCCACTGCCGTGAGCACCGCGTCCGGCAGCGCCTCGCGCTCGCCTAGGGCCTCGACGGCGGCCTGTCGCACGTCTGAGTCCTTGTGATCAAGCCGCGCCGCCACCGCCGTGAGCACCGCGTCTGGCAGCGCCTCGCGCTCGCCTAGGGTTTTGACGGCGGCCTGTCGCACGCACCACTCCTTGTCGTTAAGCTGCGCCGCCACTGCCGTGAGCACCGCGTCTGGCAGCGCCTCGCGCTCGCCTAGGGCCTCGACGGCGGCCTGTCGCACGCCCCACTCCTTGTCGTTAAGCCGCGCCGCCACTGCCGTGAGCACCGCGTCTGGCAGCGCCTCGCGCTCGCCTAGGGCCTCGACGGCGGCCTGTCGCACGCCCCACTCCTTGTCGTTAAGCCGCGCCGCCACTGCTGTGAACACCGCGTCTGGCAGCATCTTGCGCTCGCCTAGGACCTTGACGGCGGCCTGTCGCACGTCTAAGTCCTTGTGGTTAAGCCGCGCCGCCACTGCCGTCAACACCGCGTCTGGCAGTATCTCGCGCTCGCCTAGGACCTCGACGGCGGCCTGTCGCACGTCTGGGTCCTTGTGGTTAAGCCGCGCCGCCACCGCCGTGAGCACCGCGTCCGGCAGCGCCTCGCGCTCGCCTAGGGCCTCGACAACGGCCTGTCGCACGCCCCACTCCTTGTCGTTAAGCTGCGCCGCCACTGCCGTGAGCACCGCGTCCGGCAGCGCCTCGCGCTCGCCTAGGGCCTCGACGGCGGCCTGTCGCACGCCCGAGTCCTTGTCGTCAAGTCGCGCCGCCACCGCCGTGAGCACCGCGTCCGGTAGCGCCTCGCGCTCGCCTAGGGCCTCGACGGCGGCCTGTCGCACGCCCGAGTGCTTGTCGTCAAGTCGCGCCGCCACCGCCGTGAGCACCGCGTCCGGTAGCGCCTCGCGCTCGCCTAGGGCCTCGACGGCGGCCTGTCGCACGCCCGAGTGCTTGTCGTCAAGTCGCGCCGCTACCGCCGTGAGCACCGCGTCCGGTAGCGCCTCGCGCTCGCCTAGGGCTTCGACGGCGGCCTGTCGCACGTCCGAGTCCTCGTGGTCAAGCCGCGCCGCCACCGCCGTGAGTACCGCGTCCGGCAGCGCCTCGCGCTCGCCTAGGGCCTCGACGGCGGCCAGTCGCACGCCCGAGTCCTTGTCGTCAAGTCGCGCCGCCACCGCCGTGAGCACCGCGTCCGGCAGCGCCTCGCGCTCGCCTAGGGCCTCGACGGCGGCCAGTCGCACGCCCGAGTGCTTGTCGTCAAGTCGCGCCGCTACCGCCGTGAGCACCGCGTCCGGTAGCGCCTCGCGCTCGCCTAGGGCCTCGACGGCGGCCAGTCGCACGCCCGAGTCCTTGTCGTCAAGTCGCGCCGCCACCGCCGTGAGCACCGCGTCCGGCAGCGCCTCGCGCTCGCCTAGGGCCTCGACGGCGGCCAGTCGCACGTCCGAGTCCTCGTCGTCAAGCCGCGCCGCCACCGTTGCAGCGATACTTTGCGAAAGTGAGGCTCGAGAAGCCAACGACCGCAGAATTGTTGTCTGTATTGCACTAGAGTCGTCGAGTAAGGCGGTCGTCAGGGCCCTCTCTGGAAACTCAACTTCGCTTGCTAGCCTCGCGCTTTTGTTGAATGCGCATTCAAACATGAGCCACCGAGCCAACCTTTCTTCTAAGGCCTCCCGCGTTGGCAAGTCGCTCGATATTTCGCTAAAGCAATGCATGACCAGTCGCTGATGCGTAGGACCCAAGAGATCGAGCGGCTCCTCCTCGATTGTATGGATGAAATCCGCTGCCTGGCCACTTTCGTCAAGCATGCCGGCAACAAAGCGCCAAAAGATGTCGTAGCGTACTGTGTATTTGTGTTTTCGAAGAAACTCCGCAGGAGAACGTACTTTTGTTTGCTTGTCCTTACTATCGAATGGAAGAAACAGAAGTTGTCCATCCCGGTCGTTCCACTGCCGTACAAAATACCGTGCCGCAAAGTACTCCTGAAATGTCAGATGTATAAAGTGGTAATTTCTGTTGTGGTATTCTGATGAGGGGTCTGAGGTTCGCAGGAAAGACAGTGACGGTAAGGTCTTGTCAGGTAAGAGGTCTGGTGTGAAATGGTCCGATATGCTGTCGAGGTGTTCTGATGGAAAGTCGATTACATCGTTGTACAGCCCAGTAAAGGCGAGGCTCTCAACGAACGCCATCTCATCCTCAACGAATCGTTTAATCTTTTGCCTGCCAGCCGATTTTAGATGTTCTTCTATCAACTCTTTCTCGTTGTGTTTCTTTTCCAATCGCAAGACATCTTTCTTCCACAATTTAAGCTCGATATCTTTGTACATGCCAGTCATGGTGTTCAGTATAGCGTCAGGTTTCAGGTCATCCCAGGTGTAACAAAGGGCATCCAGTTGGATTGGAATGCGTACAAGACCTTGGATGAGCCAGCGCTCTTGAAGAAACGACTGGACCTGGTCGGCTTTGGCGTGGTCAGTTTCGCCCGTTTCTGGATTAGTGAAGGATGTTTTGATATACTCGTTCACCTGGTCAGGGCCAAAGCCTATTGTTTCTAATTCAAGGTGCAGGTTCGGCGGAGCCGTGGCCGATGGTCGGGACGTTATGATGACGTTGGGCTGGTTCAAAAGCTGGTCGAGGAAGCGGGCCATACCGCTGTCGCCCGTCAGGTCCTGGGACACTTCGTCTAGGCCGTCAAGAAGAAATAGAGTTTTGTTACAATTGGCAGCCAATGCACAGGACAATGCTCCGGCGAGGTTCTGTTCATCCGTCGGCAGCAAGAATTCATGGCTGAAGAGATCTTCAAAGGTGTACCTTGCCATACTGCGCCGGTCTGGCAGCTTCAGATTTCGCAGAGGCACCCAAAGCACACGGTCGAACAACTCGTTCCATTTGCCCCACGTGCCCTTAGTGAATTCATAGACAATCTTTTTGCACAAGGTAGTCTTGCCAACTCCCGCACGTCCTCGAATCAATATTCTTCGTGGATGCATTAGTTGGCCGTCGCTTCCCTTGCGTTCGTTGAAGATTGCCGCTAACTCGACCTGCATAGACTTGTCCGGTGTCTCAACCTTCTGCCGAGCGAGGATAGAGAACGGGGATGGCGCTATGCCCACTTTATTTTTTAAGTGACCTGCGTCTTGGCCATGTTGTTCCACGATGGCTAGATTGATATAGCACTGGCCCATCGCTAGCTGCACACCCGAGAGTCGTTTAATCTTTAGCCTATCTGCCGTGTAGTGTTTGTCGCGTATCCATCTGTCGGCTTGCTCGAGTGGAGTTCCCGCGCGAATCTTCCCTACTATTTCCCGGATTTGACCGACGACTGTCTTGTAGTCTGGACATTCAGAGTCTCGAAACTTATTCATCAGAGAGTGCGGTCGATCGAGGGGTAGCGGATCAGGGATGATATCCAGCGTCGCCGAGGACCTGTCGACCAACTGGGAGCGTCAGGCATAGGACGAAGAGAGCATTGAGTTCCGCGATGCTTACCTGCTTCCTCTCGCGGAACCAACTTGGTAACCAGGGGAATGCTTTGTGTGGCAGGCTCGTCGTTCCTAGTTCATAGAAGGCGAACACTTCGCAGGGGTTATCTTTGTGTTGACAAAGCTGGGTGAGCTTGCTAATGCTTTCCTCCAGCGCAAAGGTTGATCCCTTAACACTGTCAAGTAGCCTGCTCACCTCTCGACCTTGAAGGGAAGCCTTGGCCCTCAGGCCGCTCTCTGCCCAGGCGGCGACATCTTGGAATGAAGTTCCTCGGAACGGCGTAGCGAGGAAGACAATGCCGCGTGTAGCTGCTCTTATACGGTAATACCTGTTTCTTTTGTCGTCCGCGTGCACAAGAGCCCTCGTCAAGATGAGGCCGCCGAGGCACGAGGCAATGAAGACAATAGATTGGTCTTGTTGTCTTGCGCTGCCCGCGAAGAGCGCATCCTTGATGCCCTCCAGCAGAAGAACAGCATACTCCTCAATTGTCTTTTGAATCAGATCGGATGGCACAAGCAGGTCAGCCGGCCAGTCGCAGGTAAATATCCTGACGCGATCCACGCTCTCTGGAAGCATACCCGGATACAACCAGTTCACCCATGTGCGGTTGTTCTTTGGATCTCGTGGGTCCTTCCATGTCCACGTGTCTTGAGATGTCGTATCGAGTCCGTGGATGGCGATGATGTCGATATCTGTGTTTGCTTCGTTCCGGCCGCGGGTGACTTCTACAAGTTGGACCCCTTTGTGTGTGGGCGGTGATGGATCTGGGCCGTCGTCCGCTGTAGAGGCTGCTGGTTTTGAGTGAGGTGCTCGTCGGAGCCACAGAAGAATAATCGTCCCGGCCAGGAAACAAAGGAGCGTTGTCCATCCGGCCGATATGTGCAGACTGGGCCTAGTGAAACTAGTAGTTTGTTCGGCGGTAGTGGTGGCCATGACTGGCGGGGTGGGGCGCCCTTGTGGCCTGGAGGAAGAAACTGTGTCCGCTTCGGCGCTTGGCTAAATGACGCGACAGACGTGGAGAAACACCAAGAAAACAAAGACAACACGTTCGAAGATGAAAATGGTGATACAGGGAGCGCCTCGGAGGCCGTTGAGAAGCCGTTGCGAAGAGGGGGAGAGGGGCAGTGCAATGTCTGCAAGACTGATCGGCGTAAATTGGTAGTTCTCCAACGGCTGGCAGCTCACCGTCGCGCCAAGGTCATCCTAAAAGCGAGCTCGAGAAGACACGGCTACGAAAGTAAAGATGATGTTAACAAAGATGGGGTGATAGCCCGAGCGGATGACTATCTGGGCAAGGTTGGTAGACGAAGAATTGTTGTCCTGAATTCGTGGTGGATGGGTTGTCACGGGTATTCACCTTTGCTGCGTGCCGAGTATGACGCCGTAGCCTGATGGACGAATGCCTTCGATTCTCAATGAAACATTTCTTGTCCGCCAGAGCGCTTAAACAAGTCAATCGACCCCGCCATAATCTTTGTCACAGAGCAGATGGACATGCATCTTGTCTGGACGACTGGCCGGATGCTCTTGAAACCTATCCCGCGTTTCCTCCTGGAGCCGGCCTTCTGGATCCGATACCTCACCTGCGAGGAGTGCGGGTATTCTCCCGACACGAATAGCGCCACACGCCGTCACACAAACCGAATGCAAGCGTTCAGGCTCCGTCGCGTGCGCTCGGCTTTCTCTACTCCTACACTGCGCTGCTCTCGCATGAGAGTAATTTCCTCAACGCCTAAGAAAAACATCTACTGCTGCCCGAGATAACGTGGTGCAGGTAGCGGATATTCGTCAAGCAGCTAGACACTAAACACATCTACCCCCGCATCGACCGGCGATTTGTCCACGGGGAGCTATGTCTAAGTCGTCTAAACAAGATTTACGCCCTAGCACGGACGCCGATGCGCGGGTATATGGCTAACTAGGATCGGTACAGAGCCTTCTTCCGCGATCACTTTACTTAGCTGGCTAGCGTAACATTATCCATCGCCATGATCCTGACCGCTATACAGGTCAGGCTGGCAACCGAGTCCCTTAGCTATAATAAGGCGTTCTAATCTGCGTCGTATAGCTTCACGGTGTTCTCTATTCTAGGGCCACTTATTGCCGCGTCAGTCATTATACTCTAATTTGACGGGATTTTTATATGGAAATAGGTGAAATCTATTCGTCTCAAGAGGATTCGCTACTCTGAGTTGCGCTTCTTATAGAATTGATTCCTCTGCGCTTTAATCGATCTTATTGCGTTACCAGAGCCAGGTAATAATCGAAAAATACACCCTAGCTTCAACACAACTCACGGGGCTTGGTATGTAATCGCGGACCGGAGCTCAGGGCACAGCGTATCTTCCCTCGCCCAGTAAGACTCTTCCTCCGGTCGTCCGCGGAAATGCAGAAGATATTCTGTATTTTGCTCTTGTCGCATTTCATATACATCAACGTCAAGTCCGAAACCCTTATAGCCCTCGTCAAATTCTCTAAGCATTTGCCTGTTTTTGTTGGTGCTCCTATGCATCAAGCCTTGCCCTGAAGGCACCCGGTGTTATATTGTAAGGTATTCTACCACTTGATACTTAGCGGACGCCGCTAAATGCGGCTGCTGATAGTGGACATGTCGAGGTAGTCAATCTGCTTCTTTCGAATGGGGCTGATGTCGCTGTTGCGAACAGCAAAGGATGAACGCCGCTAAACTCAGCTTCTGATGGTGGACATGTCGATGTGGTCAAGCTGCTTCTTGCGAACGGGGCTGATGTCGCTATTGCGAATAGTGACGGATGGACGCCGCTACACGCAGCCTCTGTAAAAGGGCATATTGGAATGTGAAATTACTTATAGAGAAGGGATCTCTCGCTGATGTCATGGATCTGAATGAGCCATCAACGACAGCTTACTGCTAGAACACGTTTGACTGGCAAGTATTAAGATCCTGCTAGGGTGCTAGCTCGAAGACAAGAGCCTGGCTAACTGGCAACAACTGCCTATATCATCTCGTAATCCGCTGCAACAGCAAACACACACGCACCATAATGTATATTATGAAAGCAATTTTTCAGGACAAAGTTGGTATAGCTTATATTCTCTGTAGGACTATGGATATCACTATGAGGTTCCTCTAGGTGAGGCAGTGAGGTAGCGTCCAGTGAGATACCGCCCACCGAGGCACTAGACTGAATCAAGCACAGCTCTTGCAGGTGAGTTACAGTAGTCGAGGTAGGAAGTGGAAAAGGCAGTGGTAGAGGTAGGAAGTGGGGGTAGTAGTAGAGGTAGCAAGTGGAAGCGGTGGTAGTAGACGTAGGAAGTGGAAGAGGTAGTAGTAGGCACCGGAAGGGAAAGGATAGAGGGCCCTGTATCTACTACAAGTACCGCTACAACTTGCTACCTCTACCCCTACCACTAACAGTACATCAGGGTTAGTGTAAGCTGTGCCTCTCCTACTTGTTTTCATGGAGCCTCGTAGTCAGAACACTGGCCTCATATCGTGACAGCTAACATGCAATGGCTCTGTCTACATCACTATGGCACTGCAACAGAACAAAAAGAGCAGGAAAACTGCTCCCCCTACGGACTCTATTTCTCTCATATGCGACTCGATGAATCAATGCCCGGATGCCCTTATGCAGTTCATCCATGGCAATCTTTCTTCTGCGGAAATAGCCTCGATAGCGGTTCAACTGCAGAAATCGTGCGTCCCGGATAGACAAGTGCTGTGGACAGGAATGACCCGCGAAGCGGCACAGAAGTGGGCAGATGCTCATGACTTGCAGACATTGACTACTGCCATGGGAGCATACATGGATGCCAAAAATCAGCTCTGTCCGCAAAAGCAAAAAAGCCACGCGGCATGGATCGATTACATACATGGCGCGTCTGCGCTCTTTGCTTTGCGAATCAGTCAGGGCGAGGTTGTGACAGTGCTGTCTAACCCGCCACCCCAGCGTTTCCATCCCGATGGAAATACCAGTTTCCAATGCATCGAGGCACCAATCATCACTGGGGAACTGGGGAACCGGGCAGTTACTAGAATTGAAATAGCCCATCCGAATGTCGCCGAAGCTTCTGATTTCAGGTATCAAATTTGGCCGGAAGACGCTGTTCGCTCTTGGATCGACGAATATGGTGAACGACCTCCAACCATGCCTTGGAGAAAAGTTAAAAGAAGGAAGTCTCTACAGTCACCCCATCCGGCGACAACAACCAATTGGGCATTTTACCAACTACACAAGCCGCTGCTATCGCCGTCTGTATCCCGGCCTGGAACGTGTAAACCGGTGCAGGAGGTTTTCTCATCCGCTGGCGGTCTGCATCCAGATCGTATCGCGAAAGCACAACAGCATAAACGAGAAAGAGCCGATTTAGAGGCTGAACTCGGGGCCAGATTAAGAGCATTTGGCAAAGTGAGAAAAGCTCAGCGAGTGAGTTTGCATCAACAACAGATATCTGCCATGAAAAGTCTCAAAGGGAACAAGAGGAAAGTTGCAAACAGAAAATTTGAAGAAACGCGCAGGGCTCTAAAGAGGGAGCACGAAAAGAAACTTACTGAAATACAGCAGGACGAGGAAGCCGCCCGAGAGGCAATGAAAAAGAGGCATCGAGCGGATATGTTACATCCCGAGGAACGATGTCGTCGCCCTCAATCACGGACAGCCGAGGCGCCGGACGCTTTTGCTCTTGACGTAGAGGCAAATTTTTCCTATTTTGATTCGTCTCACATGGTACAGTGGATGAAGCAGCTTATTCATGCTTTTGTCAGTGCTTGGAAGTAAGCGCATACTGCGGCGTATTGACCAGCGGTCTCCCCTCCCCCCCCCTGCCCCCCTTTCTCGAGTATATTCCCGTCTACGGCGAATGCAAACGAAAACGCTACCCGAACTGGCCCGATGCCAGATTCCAAATACCTGCTACAAAGGAGCAATTGTGCAGCCTAGTCAGGTGACAGCTCAAGGCGGTCGGCGGATAGGCCCATGTTCACCCGCCAAATCAAGAAACGAATACAGCTCGTCACAAGCTCATACATCTCTAAGTACTACTCAATCACGGCCATCTCATGGGGTGCTTCGGCCTTGTCGCTTCTGATGACGATGCCCTCACCAGCACGAAAGACACATTTCGACGGCGGCGGGGTCGTTTGGCGGTGCAACTGACAAACTTGTGGCTTTCGCAGCTAGGGTTGGATGGTGGAAGGGCATGCTGAAGTTGGAATGAAGGCCGAGTGGAATGAGACTCGTGGCAGCCACGCCCGCACCCTTGCAAATCTTCGCTGGAAATAGCAAGCTTCGCTCCATCAACGCTCTCGGGTTGGCTGTCCGGCAACCGCACTGACGGTGCAAAAACAGCAATGTCCACGTTCTGACAGCACCGCCCCTCACTATGTCGGTGGTTCGGGGTACATTGTCCTACATAAAGAGTTGGTAAGGCAGGATCTGTTGAGAACGCAAAGCTGTTTGACATATGACAGGCAGAGGTAAGAGGACTTTCGTGGCTCACTTTTGGGATCGAACAGTGATCACCTGGAGCGCGCCTCTATTCTGGAGCATCTCCCTGGCATTCAAGTCGATCTTTCACAGATTACGACTCTCGAGCGAGGATTGTGGCTTTGTCCGCGAGGCAATGTAGCCTACGCACTGCCAACGCAGAAGGCAGTCCCTCTGTCGGCTCCGTCAAGCCACGAAATTTTGGTCGGGCTGCAAGCGACGGCTGCAGCTCAACAAATGAGTATCGAGAACTCGCGTCTCACGTGCTATCACTGCCCTGTCATGTGAGAGACAGGACCAGAGAATGTATAAAAGGGTCGTGTTTGCCCATCGTCACAGCTCGTTACCTTGTCTCCTTCACCTTCTTTCCACACCCAGCAGACCCTCGACACCGAGCGTGACAATGCCACCAGCCAACACGCGCGACGGAGCTTCCGCCTCCCAAAGACTGACTCGCAAAAAAACTGCAAACTCTGGACCCGCGGGCCCTCGGAATGATGAGCCTGCAAGTTCCAAGGCCGAGCAGCACCAGAAGACCTTTATAATCAATCTCTCCGATGATTCATCCGATGACGATGACTCGGATACTTCTTCGCAGGCTACAACAGAAGTACCGAGAGGAGTTCGATTTCAGCTGGGGGGAAATGACTCTCAAGATGACACGGGCGAAGCTGCGTTCCGGGCGCAACCTGCAGGAGACATGAATGGTGAACTTGATCTCGTTGGCGACAAGCAGCCACAGAAGCACAATGCTGGGCAGCCGGCCATAGCGCCAGTTGGAACAAGGCAAAACGAGATTCCTGACTCAGAGAGATCCGACGACGAGGTCCCAGCTGGAACGCAGACCACCAATGCACACACCAATGCGCACACCGCAAGCAATATATATGTCGAAGCAGACGTCAACCCAGCAAATACCGGCCCTACTCCACACGATAAAGCCAAAAATTCGGCGCGCAAAGGGCCCAGGATGGTTGCATCGGCAGGCAAGACCAAGAAGCGCAAGGCTTCCGACCAAGAAGCCAGTACTGCGGCGCGCACGGGGGGAAGAGAGGGTGCATCAGCACCGAAGAATCCTAAAAAGCGCAAGTCTTCCGACGGTGTGAGCCTAGAGAATCATGGTTGCGCACACGACAATCAAGCAGAACGCAAAGAGCTGCCAGGAAACCAGATGTACGAGGTCCATTCGGCTTTCCGTCATTGCCCGCCTCTGGCCGATCCATTACCTCAGGGCGCCGATGCTCGGGAAACTGCCACATCAGGCAATATTCAAGGTGAGGCGGCCATCAATCCGCCTCTGCGCGCCTCCCAGGAGTGTGGTATGAGCGGAGTCGATGAGACCTCCATGGCTAGAGAGAATGTAGCCGAAGGTAGGTTTCCGATCGGTACTGACGAAAGATCCGACGCAACCCAAGAAGTGCATACGCCGGCACCAACGGACGCAGAATGCACAAGGTCGTCTCAGTTTTTGTTATGCGGCGCTGAACTTTTGTTCATATTCCCAGGACAGGGGTGCGTCGAAATTGAGATTGATGGCTGCTGGTGGATGCAATTCGTGGACGAGCCATTGTCTTCCCCAATAAATCGTGGGCCATCCACAATCCGCGTGTCTTCATTCGAGCGGCTTGCAGGACCTGCTGACAGAGGCGATATTTGGCTGTGTAAGGGTCTCCAGGGTGTGACACCTCGGGCCACGAACGAGAGTTTTCTTTGATTGCAACTTGTTTCGCACAGTATCCAATGTTCAAATAGTATCTCGTGTGTTCTCAGATATATTTTGTCTCAATGGGAAATGCCTACGTACACAACTATGTCTCCATCCAGGTCCAACTTCACATGGGCACTGACCGGATTTCAAGCGTCTCGCAAATCCGCCCAAGGAAGAGCTCAATTCAGGGGCTGCGTCACCTCAGGGACACTCGTGACAACATCTCAACCTTTGCGGTCACCAGAAATTGCATTCGGTGCTAAGGCGCACAAGATTTTCGTCTGGCAATCGCAGCGAAGAGAACTCACGGCGATTCGGTTGTCTTCCAGTAGACGCCTCGACCATGGAATGTATCTTGAGCCACGTCTGATTCACCAATTCCATGTCTTTGACTCGGCAAAGCTGTAGCTCTTGCCTCTGATTCTGGTCGGCCATCATTTGGGTGATGCTTGTCAATCTAGTGAGTTCTTCGCATTGCCAGCTCCCGCCAATTTGCGCGGCAATCATTCGCGAGCAAATCATCCAATGCTCGACAGTTTTGCAAACACTGGAGTTTGTTTCGTCTTTTGCTGACACATTCATCTTTTTGAGCTCCAAATCGGGCTGCCAACCGGCAGCCTCAAGCGAAGTCTCAGACGTAGCAGTTGAAAGTGACGCTTTGCGCTTTAGAACATGTCGTATCTTTGAATTGTCGTTTGTCTGGCTAAGAGGCCGACCAATACTTTTGAATCCGGATTTGCTTCGTAGTATAGCGAGCTCAGGATCGTGATAAAAGTCTGCAATAATCCTGGAAAGATTAAATTTTGGAACCTGCTCTTCTCTGAGCGCGTGGAGGCGCTGTCGCAACCAATCGATGGGCTCGACGTCGAGCTTGAACTTGGCCAACTCCTCAATGGTATGACAAAGCTGATAAAGAGTGTTACCAAACCAAAAGTTCATTACGTCCGGTGACTAAAAAAGCCAATAGGGCTCACTAGCTAAGTTACTTTACATGTCCGAAAGTGGCGTCTCTGCCTCCTGCAAGCCCATAAGCGGTCATCCTCCTCCCATTTCTGCTCTCGTCCTCGTCTTTTCCCTGGTAGCACGGGTTCTCGTGCACCCTATACAACGGCAGCCTGATACTAGCAGCCACCACGGCGTCATGTGTACTACGTCTCTGTAATTCCAGTGACTGTATGAAGAGTTACAGGGCAAGTATGTTGCTGGCGAGTGAAACATCCTCTGCCAACCGGTCACCTACCTACGTAGTAGGTACATCTCCGTTTCAACAGGCTGCTATCCTCGCCGGGCTCAGGGTCTCACTCGAACAAAAGTTCAAGTAGCAAGGTGTCGGTCAATTGATGCACGATATTTAGCGTGAATAAATGATGTTGAATCATTCTTGCCAACATCTCCGCCACACTGTTCAAGTGCTGGCTGCCATACAAAAATTGAGTGACATCAGACAACAGGTAGTTAGCTACTGCCAACTTTCAGCGGGCAAATCCTGCCCCATAATAAGCTCCCCATTCCCAAAACTTGCCCCTCACAACACCCTCATCGACTTGGGCCGGGAAAAGTCAAGCATCTGCCCATTCGCGGCCGTCACGTTCCTCAGCTCCCAGTTCTGCACAAAGCTGTCAAAAGTCGCCAGGCGATTGTACGAAAGATTTGCCCAGTCGCACAGCATCACCTTGGCGCCCGATGCCGGCTGGACCTGCACATCCAGCCCGCCGATCCACCCGGGCAGCTCATAGCCCGACCGCTGCCCGGCCGGGAGGCAGTACTTGCGGCCGCTCGTGAGCCCAAAGATGCAGCCGACCGCCGTGCTGCTCGCCACGACGCGCATCGACTTGGGGTGCGAAAAGTCGAGCGTCTCCCCGTTGGCCGCCTTGACGGCCTTGAGCCTGTCGTTCTCCACGGTGCCGTCAAACGTGGCGATGCGGTTGTACGACAGGTTGTCATAGTCGGACAGCACCACGGCGGTGCCCGGCGCGGCGTCCACGTACACCTGCTTGTTGTAGATCCAGTCCGGCAGCGAGTATGGGGATCGCTCGCCCGCCGGCAGGCAGTACGTGTCGTTGTTGCTAATGTTGACGATGCAGCCTAGCGGCTTGGCCGCCGACGACAGCAGCGCGTCGGCGTAGATGCCCTGGATCCAGCGGATGTACTTGGAGACGCGCGCGCCCGTTGAAAGCGTGCCGTGCCCGCCGTTGGTCGTCGCGATGATGACGGGCCGGTTGTCGCGGATCTGCCACCACGCCGAGCCGCTGTCGCCGGGCGCCACACGCGCCCACGACTGCGACGGCCCGTTTGGCTGAAACGTTGCGCCGATGCCGTAGTCGAGCTCAAAGATGCTGTCGATGCGCCCGCGGCCGTACAGCCGCCGCGCGCCCGACGATGGAAAGTACGAGCCGCTGACGTCTGTGCCGACGCCCCACGTCCCGTAGCCGACCAGGATCACGTCGCGGCCGCGCTCGTCTGGCGCGTCGTTGAGCAGCGGCCTGTCCAGCGGCAGGCCCGTCTTGCCGACGACTTGCGCGCGCATGGGCAGCTTGAGCAGCGCAATGTCGGTCGAGGCGCCGCCCATGCCCGGGGGCACGTTGACGCGCTCGGGCGGCACGTACGCGGTGCCGGCGCCGGAGGCGATGATGCGCCCGTCCCACGCGGTGAACTGCCGGTTGACGCTTGTCACCTCACCGGTGTAGTCGACGCAGTGCGCGGCGGTTAGGATGTACGTGCTGCCGTCCTTGTCGCCAAGCCAGGTGGCGGTGCAGCCGCCAATGTCGCCGACGACGAGCCACGGCACGTTGTAGCTGTACGACCGCAGCACCTCGTTCTGCGTCCGGATGCTGCTAGGGATGTCGGCGAGGTTGCCGCCGTTGGCCTTGAACGTCGCCTGGTCGATAACGATGGGCGTGGCCGACGACAGCCGGGCGAGAGCCGCGGCGAGCGAGAGACTCAAGACGGGTTTCATATTGGGGGCAGTAACAACGAAGAAATTTCAGGGATGACGGACAGAAGAGTTGTTTTGGTCAAGGATGGGTTCTTGAGACTTGAACCCTATGAGCACGAGAGTTGCGTGGACAATGAAGCCATGCACGCGCAGACACTGCCTTTTATAGGTGAGCTCTCGTGTCCCTAGAAGACGTCTATTCTTCCACCGTAGTGCCCTTTACCTAACAAGACAGACCTTGAGAGACATGCGTCTGTTGTGCGTTCCCATCCCGGAGCGACCGCTCAGCCCGCCCTGGCCTATGTCTGTATTCCCACCTGTTGGAGGTATAAGACCCGATATCAGCCTCCCTGTATCACTCGACTTCGGTCGCGGCACGCCATCTCGTGCCCGGGGTTGATGGTGGCAGGTGCCGCGACTCGGCGAACCAATCGCATCCAATCCCCACAGACAATACCGTTTCCGGGCATCGCAAAGTTGCCAAGTTTGTGCGGGATACCGACGCAATGTCTTGGTCGAAAAAAGAAAAAGAAAAAACTGACACAACGCCCTCTAGCAGCTCAACTACGGAACTGTGTGGTCCGTGGCGTATGCAGTCCCTTGTAGTAAAACAATGTCTTGTTGCCGATGAGAGGGGCAAAAAGCGTCAACTTCACGATGCTCTGCTGCTAGACACTATTGCTCAACTTGCTCTCGTCGTTGCGAACGATTGCGAGGACATTAGTTGCAGCAGGAGGGGCTGATACTGTTTTCCGGCCAAGTAAACTTAATTGAGGAATCGACGAAAGCTCTCGCGGACTTGGCTCTCGACGCGATCTGTGCGCCGGGTTCCAGCGCGACAGTCGCCCTTTATTATGGTCATGGGGTGCCTTGATCCGCTCTTTTATGCCCATCTTTTCTGCTTCTCGATCTATCACCTGAATACTACTCAGCCGAGGCAAAGCGTACTGTTCTGTGTTATGGCTCGCCCAATCCACTATCATGCGTCTGTAGCCAACCTTGCGTTCGGTATCTTGACCAATCTAGAGTTCGAATAGACGAATAACTGGCGATCTATGTGGCACGAGAACAAAAGCGGCCGTGTTTTGTAGGAAGCTGCCCATCGTGTGCCGCTCACGGTCAAAGGACTGCTGACACTTGAGCTGCGCAGCCCCCCACCCCACGTATATCTCTGATGTTTTGATTAATATGCGACGCGAAATTGGCCATTGAATGCCGACATGATGGAGCGCTTTGACCAAAATGCGCGGCGGCTGCAGGCGCCGCAGCCGCGTTGCATGACCGCATTTACCAGGCGGAGAAGAACCTTGCTACGCCTAGATGCACCAAATGATGGCATCACCCAGTCGCAAAACGTCCTCAACACCGTCTCCCGACGTCGGCGCATGCCATCAAAGCCTTTAGACAATTTATAACGTTGTAGCCGCGTGCGGGAAGGCTGTAGAGGCATCGCAGCTGCCTCTGCGGGACAGAATCAGCGACAATCAGCGACACGCAGCGACACGCAGCGACACGCAAAGCAGGCAATAACCACAGCCCGGCAAGAACTAAGCGCGGGTATCACCACGCTACAAACCAGCCTTCCCGATGCCGTCGGAAGACTGGAGCGAGAAGCTGGCAAAGAGACACCACCGACCCCGAATTCACTACTATTAGGATGTTATTAACACTCAAGAGGAGTGTGTCATATAGTAGAGCCTAGGACCTCGTATACTCTAATACAGTAAATCACAACCCGTCGTCTTATCACTAGCTGCTTGCCTTATAGGTCCACTTAACGCCCGTCTAGCGATTAGCGCGCCCTAATTTCTACTAATAGGTACCTCGCCTACTACCTTAAGGTACAACTTTCTCC
Organism: Beauveria sp. NWAFU-1; assembly: GCA_024472245.1. Lineage (NCBI taxonomy): Eukaryota > Fungi > Ascomycota > Sordariomycetes > Hypocreales > Cordycipitaceae > Beauveria > Beauveria sp. NWAFU-1. The sequence goes on from JANBXD010000007.1 coordinate 3,050,537, forward strand.
AGCGCTAGCAGGACTGAATTCTTGTCCTAGCCCCTTCGTTTCAGGGTCGGTTAAGTAGTTAAGTAGTTACTCAGCCACCAAGTAATCAAGCGTTGATGCCGGAGTCCGAGGTCCTTGTCTTATCCTTCCTATTATTCATGGTGTCAAAGGTTGACTTGAATTATCATTCATGCTATTATTATCATGCTACTGCATAGAGGCCTCTCGAAAAATAACGAAGTCCACGGAGACGCTATCTAGGCGTTAGAGTCTACAACGGAACCAGGCTCCGTATAAGGCTCACGCGGCTGCTCGTCGCTATCTACCGGTTATTTTCCCACCGCACTTATCCTATTCAGTCAGTAGCTACCGTAACGGGCGCCGTTCCCGGTTTTCACCCAAGCACAAGCTTCCCCCATCTCTGCCGAAATCCCCGTAGTTGCCAAGCCTGCGGGGAAGCTTCCGCGGGATGTCGTCGCAATGTCATGGTCGAAAAACTGACACGACGCTCTGGCCGCACACTTTTTTTCAAGTACTCCCAACGGACTGGACATGTGGCGTTTGCAAATGTGTAAACAATGTCTTGCTGTAGATGAGGGGCAAGGGGACAAGGGGTGCGTGCGTTGCAGTAGAGAACTGATGCCTTTTGCTGGTCTCAAGTGCAATGATTGAGAAAAAAGCAGTCCGTCGCTGCTCTCACAGCTTCGGCCAGGCCGTCGTCGTACACCTCTCCCATAGCCACTTACACGGGTCCTGGCCCATTGCGAAAGGCGCCCTCGTTAATACCATGGGGGTCTGATCCGCACTTTCAGGATCTTCTCAATCCGTCGCCTAGAGTACTATTCAGCCGAGACAAAGCGTAACGTTTTTCTGTAAAGTAGAGCAAAATGATGCCTATCTGCGCTGAGGCTTGCTCCGCACGTCACGGCATTGTGCGAGTCAGGGTCTTGCCGTGTCTCACCATGTCTTGCTACAGCTTACCTTCTGTAACATTTCGAGACTTCTCTTATTATTTTTCGGTAATTATAGGCGAACCTGGTCGTGAATATTGCCCACGGTTACATGATAGAGCCAAGGCGACCTTCCTTTGGGTTATATACACTGAATAAAATCAAATAAAATTCTCTCTTATATACAATACCATGTCACAGCCTGACTTCTTTTTTCAGGGCTGAAGTAGGTAGGTAGGTGACCTTTTGGCGCAACTCGGAGAAAAGCTGTAGGCTGCAATGCAGCCATGCAGGAAGACATGCAACTGCGCCACGAGAGCTTCATCAGCTGGCCTCGAGCAGGTGCGGCCGCGGCCGATCGCCCCCCCCCCGATAGCCGGAGCTCGCGTGGGAGGAACAGGGTACAAGGCGACCCAAATACGCAAACAAAAGCTGGCCAGCCCAACCCTCCATTCTCCATGCCTCAGCCGACTCTCTTGTGTTGGGCAATCGGAGTAGGACAGAGATCTTCGTAGGCCGTGCTACAGCTGGGCTGTCGCTCTGCGCGTCAAGACACGCATAACCAAACGCAAGCCAGGTCGGGGAGCACAGCCAAGCCATAGTTTAGGCTATATGCAGCACCGCGGGTGACAAAAACAGATCGCCGACACACAGAATGGGGTTCATTCTAGACAACAGAGAAAAACAGCAACGTAGAGGACAAAGCCTCATATAAAACTGCCTGTTAAAGACTTAATTATATAGAGAATTTAATTATATATATCTAAGATTTATTACATATTATATGTAGGGAAACACACTAGTTTTGTCGACACGTCCGCTCGAGCACCGGCGGTCAATTTTGTAACCCGCGTGGCAGCGTATGCAAGGCCGGGCAAGCTGAATTGCCCCCGCCTCTTTTTATCGGAAACAGGGTACAGCTACCAGTATATCATGGTACACTATTGAGATGCGACAGCATCAAGACCATGTAGAAGACTCAGTGGCATGATGGAGTGGGGACCAGGCGGAAGCGGAAGCAGTTTACTGGTAGTGAACTGCCTAGCGAAGCCACATGACTAGGTAAGAGAAGAGCCGCGTCACCGCTACAGTACAAAGTGACCAAGTCTATCTGTGTCTTACCTAGTTGGCTCTCGACCATCAGTTCTGGTCTAATAATTTGCTACATACACTCTGCCCTCATTAATTAGTCCTGCAGTAGCCCATATCCAAGACATTGTGCCAAGTGAAAAAAGTGTCCCTCTAAGTATCTGGAGCACCCAAGACAGCGACAAAGGCAGGTTCCAGCGGCCAATGGCATTCGCTGCGTGAAGTCAGCCTGCAGCGCTCGCTGACCCTCGGCTGCAGCATTCAGGTTTGTATTGAGCACATGGCATTAATACCCCCTAACTATTTCTTTGAACAGATTGAGCTTTGTAATTCTTTAGGGGAATCTGAAAAGTTCTTGATATAGTGATATATGTGTGATTCGACCTGCTTGCAAAATCCCTGCCGCGCCAGGCTTCGCTGATTCTCACTCGGCTTGAGCTACGATACTATTTTTGTTGTTCCAGTGTGCTTGGCTCCAGAAGTTGCTAGATTACGTTCATAAGCACCGAATAAAAGTTTTGCGTCACAGCACGACTAGAATAACAACCTCAGAAAATTCACATTGATCTCAAATTATATAAGTCCAATCATCTTTTGTGCTGCAGTGTGCACAGTACCCGGGTAGAAAAATCGATTTCACCTGTGACAGGCGGCTATACCCAATGGCTGGCGCAAAATAAATCGATAGACATTCACCCTGCGGCCTAAATCCAATAACAAGAATCTTCAACCATTCTTCAGACTCTTAGCCTTCCTTGCTTTCGGCCTCAGAAGCTTCGTTCTGAGCTTCGCTAACTGTCTAGCTCGACATGTAGCTCTTGTTCCATAGCACTGCAACTTGTTAGCATCCACCCGAAACGACACAAAAGTCCAAGAAATGGTGCAAATTGTACAGACAAAGAGAAAAAGGGTATCCACTTACTCTGCTGGACCGCGTCATCAATCAAAGGAATAGCCGGAAAATCCGCCATACGATGCGCCGCCGAATCATCCCTCTTTCCCTGCATACTCTCAAAGCCCGTCTCCATCGCCTCCCACTCCGATACCGTCACGACCGTCCTATACATATTCCCCTCTTCTGCTCCAGTAAAACTCGTTGGTTTCCTTGACCAACTTTGTCTCGACGACGCCGCACGCCACGTTGTCGAGGTCCGTCACGTCAAACACCACCGCTCTGTACCGCTTGTCATACAAGCCCATTATCGTGTACAGCCCGACCGGCGCCCAAAAGTCGCCGTCGAGATTGTCCATGAGCGCGCGCGCAGCGTGCGGGAACGCGGGGTTGTCGAGCCAGATGGCCCGGTCCTCCTCGAGATTGCTTTCTTGTGGCTGGCGCTGAAAGCTGGGGTGAGCATGCAGTCCATGACACGGGAGCGGCAACTACTGAAATCATCCATCCCCTCCAAGACAAACTGAAGGGAGACATATGGTTTACGACCAGGAAGGGGTGTCGTTAGCAGTTCTGTCGTTAATGACAAAATTTCCCGTTGCATTTTCCAGTCCACTTCGGCAGCACGTCTGCTGAGGAAATGAGGGGGTGGTCCTCCCGTCTCTCACATTCTTTCTTTAACCCATCGAATTCCGCTCTACTGAGGGGTCGATGAAAGACGCTGAGACTAGTCAGCTTCGCACCCGTCGATGTGCGCAAGTCGACGACACTCTGGCGACACGCTAGCGAGACCATAGCACATACCCAACACTGTTGCGACAGGCTGACGGCAGGTTGGCGGCAAGTTGTCATGCAGCCAGCGTCGGACAATCTCGTCCGTGTGCAATGGCAAATATGTCACTAGCTTCTTCGCAGCCTCAATTTGCACCCCGCACCACCATTAGAACGAGTGCCAAAGAGGGCGAGCTATTGGTGTGGAATGATGAAGTTGGCAGAATCGAGCCGTTCTATAAAATTCGCCGTCACGTCCGACAAGCGGGACGGCACATTGGAGCCGCTCGGGACTCCCTCGTCGCCAGAAGTGAGCAGCTTATGATATCTTCTACGACTTCGTGTTGCTGGATGATGCCTTCTGCGCCAGACAGAGCCACGATAGGCGGAGACGCCTGCTTGAACGGCTGGTCCATCGCCTCCCAGGCCAAGCCGACATTGGATGCCGCCATGCGATACGATTCTCATCCGCCGATGCAGCTGAAAGTCTGCGCAAGGCATTCGCCGATGCTATAGCGCAGCGATGGGAAGGGCTCGTTCTCGAAGGTTGCCATGATCCTTGCCCGCCATTCTGCCAGGACAGAGCGTCCATCAGACTCAAGAAAGAGGGGGACACCATGCAGAGATCCCAACAATCAGTCAGTTATCAATCAGTAATTGCAGCGCCAGTGACTGCCGAGGCAGAATCAGTTCCGCCAGTCTCAGGTCACATAGGTGAGGCGTTTGAGTCCGCCGCGTCCCAAACGCCGTCAGAAGATGTAGGTGCGGAACAGAGTCGCCAAATAATTGATGCCGGAGAACCGGTAGAGTCTACATCAGCAAGTCAGGAAGCTACAGCCGAGGAAGTCGCAGACTGCATTATAGTTAGTGTAGTAGCCGTAGGCTACGCTTTGGAAGCGCCTAAGCTTAAGTACGACGACCCGCAGGCTATCTACTAAAGATACATTAAAGCAAGAGAGACGTGGTATAGCGCGTAGCCACGGGGCAGCATTAAGACGAACCAATAGTATTAGAGGGCAAGAGGCTTACCCTAATGGTATAATAAAGTAGATCTTGTATGGTGCCTTGATTGGAAGCAGATGGGCAAGTAATGTAGAACATAAATCGGTTTTAGAGACTGGACTGAGGAAGAGATGATGGCATATCTGGATTGGGACAGGGTAGAAGATGATCGGGTCGAGGCAATGGTAGCGGCTGAGATAGAAGGTAACCAGTTTTCTGGGAGAAGAGGCATATATAAGATCTGGGAAGCAGCTATAGCAGATTGTGACGCGTAAGAGGCCCTGTATTCAGTTAGGTAGAGTTCTTTTTAGCACTAAAGCAGTAAGCTGGGTGTAGCGCGTTGCGTCCGAAGGAATGTGACTTACATAATCCGCACGGGTACCCGTGAAATATTATAGCCACGGGTACCCGTGGCCCTATTAGCTCCCGTCATACATGGCTTGCTTAATAGCTGAAAAGGACTGATTTTGCCATCCGCAAGAAATGCCAAAATCGTGGTTCCGCGATTGACCTGGCGATTATAGTAATACCTCTTGCTTTTGTCATCCACTTCGCGGTCAGCATTATATCTATCCATCCAGAATTGTTGCCTTTGCTTCACCAAAGCTAGGAGATCCGGCCAAAACTTCTCCCAGTAAGGGTAGTAACGGTCAATCTTTTCCAGCAGTACGTCTCTCATACATTCTGGGTGCGTGTAGACAAGACCATTGTGACGTAATAGAGGGGTGTCTGTCGTTGTCTCGGTCCTCGACTTGGTGCAGCCGCTCCGGTCTATAGCTGGGTTCATTTTTGTGATAAGCTTGGCCAGTGCCACCTCAGTATGTGTGTCGGTCTTGGAAATATCGGATGCAGCTGCCGGCGCCCAGCGAAACGCTCGCGACAAATGTCGTTCGAATATCACCCTTTGTGAGTCTGAAATCCGGTCTCGTCTATTGCGTTGCCGCACAAGGCAACGACCCTATGTTCGCTGCTCTGAGCGTTGATTTCTACTTACGGCGATCTTTTCGTTTTCCTGGTTGCCAACGTTTTAGCGCACGACGCCGCCAGAGCAGGAACCAGCTCTCATGCACGACTGATCCTTCATAAAAAAAAGTAAGACTTATTTATTGTTGGAGAGTCACTATCTACTGCTCATAACTTTTCTTGTTTGAAGAGATAGCGGTCTTCGGTGGAGCCTCATTTACTTTGGCGGAATCGATGGCGAGAATATGCGCGCCATTGGCCGCGTGTCAGTTACTGTGCATACAGCATCCCAACAGGGTGATGAGAGGAGCAGAAAGCGGGCCCGTAGTCTATGCAGTAGGAAAACGCTGCTCATGGGCAAAATCTGAGCGGCGAAGTTTTATGGGGTACGCCGGGACCAGAGCCGGAAGAGGCTGCACCGTAGCGCTCCGCCATTCGCTGATCCATTATCAGCTTTGAGCGTAGGTGAGTAGTGTACCTGCCACACGCACGGCGAGACAGACCTAGAAGCAAAGGGACGCTGTGAAGACGAGACTAATCGCTTAAAGCCTGCCGTGGTTGGTGAAGTGCCGCCACGTGACGCAACTTTAGCAAAAAGTCTCCGGTTTACAAAGTGAATGTGGAGATGGGAAGACGAAGAAAGGTGACCAAGAAGTCGACAAGGATGAAAGCAAACATGTTCCTAAGCTAGTGAGTCCTATTGGCCGGAGGCCTCCGGGCGTAATAAGCCATAATTGAATGAATACTTTCCTTTTACTGTACTACCGATTCTTCTACGCTCCAGATTTTCCTGCACTCCAGATTCCTCTGCACGATCGTGTAATTCCGATGTCGACAGACTTCCTGAGGTTGAAGGACATCCTTCACGGAGAGCGTAATCTGAGGTTGCGAATCAAATTGCTCAATTTCGCCGGCCGATTTAGGTCCCTCTGAGTTCGCGACGACGACGACAGTCAAATTAAACGGCGGCGCGGTGTCTAAGATCTATAATATACCTATCTGGAACGGAGTACCATCATGTCCTTGGTGAGCGGCCCGCTAGCGACTCTACTTCAGCTGCCCCCATGACCTTTGCGGTTTGCCACCGGACCAGCCAGTCGAGATAAACCGGATCAAGGCTCCTGAGCTGAGAAATAGATGTATCGTAGCCACCGCCACGCTCGCAAAGGCAAGGTTGAATACCAGGCCCCTCTTCAAGCTGCCGCCGCTCACCTGTCGCATTTCTTTGGCTGTCCAGTGGACAACAATTACGAAGAATGCAGATACTAGCGAATTGACCCAAGCCAGTATGCCGAAACCTAACGCGGCGAAATGCAAACTCAACCGTCGACGCCGACCCGCCAAGGTGACGAGTGCGTAGGCGAGCACGAAAAAGCTGAAGCAGGCGAGCACGAAAAAGCTGAAGCAGAGCCAGAGCAAGGGCTGCATAAAATGGAACCCGTAACATTTCTCATGACCGAAGTCGAAACATGCCTTGTTCGTACCCACCGTCACCGCGCGCGGTAGTAGCTGATCGACGAGATGATCCACGGCCGCCGTTGCACTGCTCATGAGGCTGCTGGCCTTTGCGGCTCTCAAAGTCGGACGAAAAGAAGAAATATGCTGGTGGCGGATCAAGCGTAGAGCAGAGATGTTCAACGACCCTTGCGCAGAAGATGGTCTTCCAAAATCCTGGGGCTCCGTTGACCCACAGAATCTTGGCCTTTCCTGCAGGGAAGTCGGGAGAGGTCCAGTCAAGGAACAAGCGTCGCGTGAGAATCCAGTCAAAGGTGCCATCCACTCTCTTTTGAACCGCATCCTCGTACAGTCCATTGGAAACATGAGGGCCCAGCAACCACGCGTGCACGTCTTTCCGCGTCGCCGCTGCGCCGGTTAGCAGAGCCCGAGAGGAACCGCGGGGAACGAACCTTCCATCTTCGCCAGAATCCGATCAAATTCAAGACTCCAAGGGTCCCTGCCGGTGGAGGGATCTAGCAGCTGTCGTTAGATTGCGCAATGAACAGGCACAAGGAAGCTGCATACCGTCCACGCGCCCGAGAGCATCATTGCCATCGTTTCGCGGCGCTTGTCTTGTACCTCTCGCGCCATCGAGAGGTACCAAGTCGTGCAGAGCCTGCACAAGGGACGCCAGCATTTGAGCTTGCCCTGTGCATTTCGCCTTATCCCTCAACGCCCACTTCAACTTCTGCCTCTTCGACTCGGGTCGTGCGCTCGGATGGGGCTGGGCGCGACTTTGGGGAGATGGCGCACCCCTCGTATGCCCCGCGCCTGTGCCGGTCGCGGTTAAAAATGTGCCGTCTGCACTGGTGCAGAGCTTTTCGATATCCGATAGATGCGTACGGATCATAGAGCATATTTGCGGATCATCGAGAGCCTCGTGGTGGCTGGCCGATACGTCTCCATCGACAAACCCAACCGCACGACCCCAGAGCCTCAGGCGCAGCTTGTGGCCCTCCAAAAGAGTGCGCACCAGGTGTGACTCGTCTGTGAAGTTCTTCTAGGACTCAAATCGGTCGATGGCGTCTAAACTAGCGCTGAATAGGCCGGCGAGCCCAAGAACTCCGACAGCCAGCCCGACAGGTTCCATAGTTTGACATAAACAACTTAGAGTGAAATAATACTTGAAGTCTGTGAGGAAGGCTGTGTTGAAGTCTGGGGAAAGTCTGTGATGAAGTCTGTGATGAAGTCTGAGGAAAGTTTGAAGGCTTAGAAGAGGCGGCCAAAGACATTATACATGGCGTTGCACGGCTTCATGCTAGGCAGATCTGTAGGCTGCCATAGCATAGCCTCGTCTAGTTCTACGTGCTATAAACTGCATCAGGCTGAGCCGCGCACTATTAAAAAGCTGCCTTAAAATGTGCCTAACACGGGGTAGCCTGGTTTCCATTTTGTCAAGTTGCGCTGCTGGGAAAACTAAGTGCTGTCTGTAGTGTTTGAGACTGACCGCCTAAAAATTGGGGCTTTGCGTGTAAAATTAAAAGCACTTCAAAGTAGGCCGCAGCACATTCCGCGAGCCATGTGACGACTGCAAAGACGACGGTTCGTGGGAACTCGAGGATGAGACTGGCAGATGCGGCCCGACAGCGGTAGGATTCCGCTTAGTCAGAAAACTGATGAACTCTCTTGGGTGTTTACGCCTGTGAGTACGAATATATGTATAGGCCATACATAACTGTCTTATTGAATTATGTATTTTGTGCAGTTGTAATGTTGGCCTAATGCTTATTTAGTTGGTTTGGCCTCCACCTAGGCTGAACTAACTCTTCTAACGTCTCGCCTTTCTAATTATTAACCTATAGCATTGTAATGTGCAAAACTCTTGATTTCTATAATCTACATCCTAAATTTCCAGCATAATACGAGTCCAGGAACCACAGCTACCCACCCGCATGACGACGTACGACCTTCTTTCTAGGGGATCGACTGGGTGGGTGCTTCCGCGTCGCTGACGGCATAGCTCTGAAATATTATATGTTCAGGCGGTTTATAATTTTTTAGACTAAGAATGAGTTATAATGTACTTCAGCAGCGTAACCCTCCGCCTAGCATTAAGTAAAGCGTTTTATGACTACCCGGTATAAACTTCATGCCGCTTATGGTCGCTAGTCTTGATCCTGGCTTTATGTACCCGCGGTTGTAGCCGCGGGCGCGTTGCGCTAACAAATCTTGTCTCCTGGTCTTTGTACGGGGACCAGCGGGAGCCCTGATGTTAGTGGCGTGTATCGTCGAGAATAAAGGAAATGGATGAAGTTTTACGAATAGCACGAACTACTTGGGCTGGATACACACACCTGACTGTAGCCACTGGACGGACATTCGGCGCTCCACATGGCCAAACAGGCGCGAAACATGTAGACAAGACACGTGCGTCCGATTCAGAAAAGAGCACGAATCTAATCTATAAAGGAACGCGCACTCCTACGATCTTCCTTAATAAAAAACATTAACATTATAGTCTATAATAGGAGCATCTCGGTAAAATATATTCTAAGTTAAATGTTGCTGGGGCAGCCCGCCACCTTTGTGGCCTTTGCAAGGTCACAGGAGGCGAGGCTGGGCGACGCGAATTCGAGCTGGTCAGGCTATTGACTCTTGTAGTAAAGACCAGTGATTGTTCGAGCGTCAAACTTTTTCTGGTGCACCGAAATAACCAGTGCCAAAGCAGCAGGCTATATTAAGGCAGCAACCCCTCATGCGCACCGTAGCTCTCAGAGAGCTCGATGATTGGTGCATCAATGCTCAGCTGATCTCCTCGCTGTCAGCCTTACCCGCCTCCCGTCTTCAAGACGCTCGATAGGAGAGCTCCAATATACTGCCCAAGACGGCTTTTTGCAGAGTTATTAGGGCCGTTTTCCACGCACAATGGCTGAATTGTATAAGATAAGAGAAAGGGCAACCAGAAGCAAAAGAGCCTCGCTGTTTTGGTCCCACCCTTGATGTGAAAATCAGTCTTCTTTCGACATGTCAGACAAGGCTGACATAGTTAAGGCAGCTGAAGACTGCCTTTCAACTGTGACTAATGCGTGGGCGTGGGGTAGTAAGATGAACACCTTTACAATCTCACAAGACATACAAGTTCTCACTCATCATCATTTGAACAGCTCGGCCCGCCAGACGCTGCGGATTCCATATCCGTACGCGGGACTTGTTACCTCATAGCTGATTTGACATCTATTCATCTTGCTTGGCCGCACGCTCCTTACATAAATTGTCGGGGCGCTGCGCCGCAAACCATGGACTCTCCACCTCAATCGACAGACCCAGAAGCCGCAGCCCCGCTAGAACAACAGCTAACCATACGAAAGAGACGATGGGCCCCCAGAGTGAGAACTGGATGCTGGACCTGCCGGTAAAAGAAGCCCCGAGCTCTCCAAGGCGCTTTCTCCATCGCCCTTTTGCGTTTGCTAATTATGGCACAGATCGCGCCACGTCAAATGCGACGAGGTCAGGCCGTCCTGCATACGCTGCCGCAAAGGCAACCGAACATGCAGCGGCTACCTGGATTCGGTGGCCCCCACGTCTTTGCAGCTGAGCTCTGCGCCCGTGGATTCGTGCCTCGAGGAGTTGAGGCTCAATCGCCACTTTCTGCATCATGTAATTCCATCTGCCACGCCTGAACTCAGCTGCGACTACTGGCGCTATTATATCCCCCGATTCACGAATACCGTGCCGGCAATCTGGCACGCAACTAATGCGCTCTCTGCATTGATGTGGACGACAATCGAGGCCAATGGAGTAGCAGCAGCCGTCGACTGCTCAAGATTGGGCAAGCTGGCCGTCATTCAGCACTCGGCATCCATAAAACAGATTCTACAATTAACAGAAAAAAAAGCATTGTCCATGCAGGACAAGACGGTCATTCTAGTGGCCAACTTTTTCTTATGTGTTGTCTCTGGGTATCCAGGCAACCTCGCAAATTTCATGGCCCTGCACAAGAAAGCTGTTCGATTAATTCGCCATTGGAAATTCTGGGAGTGCGTTGACACCTCAGACGAAGCAATGCATTTGCTATTTTCTACTATCAACCACGTCAGGATGCACGAGGATTCTCTGCTTGTGACTCCCGATACGCCCAGCGACGACTGGCAGGAAGCCCTGGCATACCTTCAGGAGCGGCCACTGAAATCTGTCCTCAAAGCCTACATGGAGCTCGAAATGATATGGATCAGCTTGCATACCATTTTGGAAGAGCTGCTCGCTCAGTCTAGCACAACGGCCGTCGATGTAGCGGTAGCACATACGAAACGCGCCTCGCTGCAATCTAGATTTCTGCTATGGGAGGAGCAATATCTGTCTCTGATATATTCAACCAAGAATATTTCCCCTCTGGGGTCTGCGGCACTTAGCGTTCGGCGCATCCTCACACGTATCTGCTTTGAGATGCGGTTGGAGCCATTTGAGCATGCGGGGGACGAGACACGTTGGGATCCATTCGACAGAGATTTTACCTCGGCTTGGTGCGGCATCGAGGAGACTCTGACTGCAGGGACAAGCTATAATGTAGACGCGCCGACAAGGTTTGGACCTTCCCTGCGCATCTCACTCCAATTCATCGCCCGCTTTTGTCGGAAGCAGGACATCCGACATGCCGCAGCTGCCTTGCTCCGATCACAAGTCCCAAAAGCCATATCTATCAAGCCTTCAACAATACCTCTCCTCGTCGAGAGTATCATCGCTCTTGAAGAAGGCCATTGGGACTCGTGCTGTCAAGTCCCAAAATGCAGGCGGGGAGAGTTCATCTGCAACTGGCATCGTGTTGCCAAGGTGAATGCGATATCGTTAGAGGAGTTGAGATATCACGAGTTCCAGTGTCTCACTGTGGGGGACATTGTAACTGGCGGACCCGGGACCAACTTTCGTCTGATATCTGTGGTCTGGAATTGACCGTCCAACAGCACTCTGTTCCCGAGCATGGCAAACTCGGCGATGTCCGTGATGGCGACGAGGCCAGAAACATCGGTGCGCCACCGAGTGAATATGCAGCCGAGTATGCAGCCGAGCAATACGGCGCGCATACGAGCTCGCGAGACGTCAGCCTGCCACAAGTGAGTCGCGGATTGATGGCAAGTCGTCACACTAGGCTACGTCATCGACGAGCAGTCCGCCTGCGTCTGAGACGCCTTCCACCGCGTCAGCAGGTGGTGTTTTCTGCTGGACACTGTTGCTGTCTACGCATAGACCATGTTTGTTGTTGCTTGTAGGAAGTTTTCCTCGGGTATATATATATAGGGGGCTTCCGAGCAGCAAGTTGTCTGCCATTTGTGCATCCTTTCGGCACATTTTGCATTGCATATCATTCCGAAACGCCGTTCCCTACCGATTCTTTGTACATGTATTTTGAAATCGTTCCTTGAAAGAGGAAAGATTAGGTTTCCACAGGACTGCCAGCAGCTGGCTGGCCTAATGGAACCGCACAGTCGCATCGTATACCATGACGCTGTCTCCCGGAGAGAGGGGCTGGCCGTCCTGGCCTGGAGAGTTACCCTCACTGGTATCCTTTCCGGACCAGTTTACTATGGATAATGGATCGAATACCATGATCAAGACACCTCTCCCGATGACGAGCCGCTCGGTCGTAATCACGAATGTGTGGTTCCAGACATATTTGTCGATGCCGTTGAACGCCTTGGAGCCGGGAGCGTGATCCATTTTGCTATCAGTATCGGTCACGGTGATACTTTAGGACACATTGACATGACATTTAGGAATGGTTTTGGACAGTAGCGGAGGTATGCTTGCGGGGACGCTTGGATCCTGAAGGAGAGTTAGATAAGATTTTGACATACTAGTAGAATATACTTTTCTTCTTGATTTAACAAGGGTTCCTTTAAGGTGCGACAACGATGATGTAGTCCTAAGAATAGATGACCCTAAAACAAGCACTGAGTCTACATTCAGCCACTCCTAAGCGCCATTTTATAAGTGGCGAGCAAGCCAGCTTTTATTGCACTCTTCTTTTAGGTAGCAAGGTACAATCAAATATTTGTCTTCGTCGTGCAACTTCATCCGCCTCAAAGTACACGGCGTCTCGAACGCCATAGGAGGGGCTAGTGCTGCAACGCTCTTGGCTCCCACAAGCCGCAAGACTGAACTAGAACGGTAAAGCCGTAAACTAGATTGGCCGCACAAATAGCGGCGCTTTCTGGTAGGCAGTGAAGGCCTTGTCGTCCTATATCACTAGCCCTATTTCACCGCTAGCATGTCCCACAGCGTCTGTTGATCACGATATCAGCACATCCAAGCATAACATCGTCAGTTCCGAGCTTACAAGTCTTAGTGTTTAGCTGAAAATGAGCTAGTGCGCCAGTGCCATAAGTGGACCTTGCTGCTTAGAAATTCATTGTCGTAAAAGAGATCTTCACCAACTAGTCCATGTAGTGAGTCAAAGGGCGTGCGGCTAGAAAGCGAAAATAGTACAAGCCAATCCACTTCTTTTGACGTTAAGCTTAACTACATAACGGCATCGAGTTCTGTTCTTGCTGCTTGATCAGGTCTCTGGAGGTGTAGCATTCCCATCGAATTCTTACCTACAATCATTACTCAAAAAAAGTACCAACATATCGTACTCACTCTACATTGGCAACAAGCGTTACTCCAGTTGGTCCATGCGCCCATGGGTGCTCTTCAAGGCTGCGGGAATACCGTTTGAGGAGAAGCTGCAAATCTTTAAGCCCACCCAGCGCCAGCCAGAGTTCGTCGCTCCGTTCCTGCTTTCTCTAACCGCCTAAAGATTTCTGAAAATCCACCTGCAGATGCCGCCTGGAGAGCCGTCCGCCCTCCCATAGCAGCAGCAGCGTTAACATCCGCTTTATCACAGTCTTGTAAGCTCAATACTTCTTTTGGTCGAGGTGCTCTGTGCAAAGACTGCGGCGATGTCAGCGGCTTCGTTCTTTGCCTCCGTCTTTGACCAGCCCCGCATTGCATGGTGTAGCTGCAAGACCAATTTCAGGATCACGTACTTTGCTAGCAAAAGGGCTGAATTCTCCTCACGCTGCATGTGACATGTTTCTTACCACTGTGAACCATAATACACTGAATTTCCCCCGCGCTAAGTGTTTTACATATATAGACCTCATCAGTGCTCCCCTCCAATACCTCGAGACATTCGCCGCTGTACTTCCCTAGCCCATGTATCACATTTTGAGTTGACCCAGTAGTCAACAAATTGCATGATACGCCGTGGAGGCTTTGTCTTGTTCACATAGACAATTGTGCCCTGCTTTGCGCGCACCGAACGGGCGAATCGTTGGGCTAACTTCTCCGGGCCTTTAAATCGAAGGCTTGTACCTAGAATAATGAGCATGTCGGCCAGCTTTTCATCTTGTGCGATGACGTCCTCGATCTCCACGCCTTGAGGGTGTTCATCATCGGAACATATGATAGCCGGATAGAGTCGGCCGATTCTAGTTTTGCGTTTGCCGAGATCGGTTCTGTTTTTGCAGTTCTGCTGACATGTCGGGCAGCTGAGCTCTGTACCAGGATCTAGAGATAGCTTGGCGGTGTCTAGCTCGTGTCCTTTCCAGTCAACTGTCGAGCAGCAGAGTTCGCATCTCAAAGTTCTGATGGCGCCATGTAAGAGAATGCATATCGGGGGAGCATCCGGCTCAGCAGTCATATCGGTACTCAGTCCTGCAACAGCCTCAAGACCGTCAACATTCTGGCTGTAGAGACGTCTTAATTTTTCCGCCTTCCACAGTTCTCGCAAATACTCGTGTGTTTCCGTCGGGCTGGCCTTCAGCGCGGCGTCACGCAGAGAGACGGCGTGTTCCATGAACTTTCCTCGGCCATCCTGCGTTCCGAGGGAAGAACGTAGAAACAGATTTCCATTTGCATAACGTCCGTTCTTCGAATGATAGCCCTGGTCAAGTTAGCCTTGTAGAAGCAGTGAGGGAATGCACAACAACCTTGATCCCAGCTTTCGTGCTGATCCCCGCGCCGGCGAAGGCAACAATACGTTTTGCCTTCGCTATTTTTGCAGTTAAATGCTTCATGTGATCGTGCTCAAGATGCACTCTGCTCTCTTTTTCCGCGTCGAGATGAGACTTCAGCATTTTCGGCAGGTCACTGGCCGCATGGGACACGTCGCGCCGGTTGTAACGAAGTGGCGAGATTTTTCAAGATGAAAAGGGAAGAAAAGCACTCGCTCTGCAGGAGGCGCAGAGGTTCTTATATATTTGGGCTAGCCACGTGATTCCGCTGACATAGCTGTGCTTTTCAGTGCCGCGCTGGCAGGCTTCCATCTTTGTAGATCACGCTCGAGCACCTAGCAAGGCGTACACGAGACGAGTATCCTCTTCGAGCACTGGAGCGAGAAAACGTCACAGTATAACCTGTTTCAACAGTCACGCCTCGTTCCCAAATGACTAGCCCAGCTATAGGTGCTCATGTTCGCTGTGCTAGGTAGGCGCGCGAAGGGCAAATATCGGCGTTCCATATCGCGAGTCCCGGTGTGGCTATGCGAGACAACATGTTGCTAGATATCTCTGTTGCCTCATTTCCTGATGTCGGCCTGCCTCGTATTAGTCACACCAGCTCGTGACTGTGGTTGGCCACGGCGGCCCTCTGCGTATAATACCATTGAAGCTGGAATCTGCCTGGCCGCCTCCATCCAGCTGCATCCAGGCGCAGCATTGACAGCGCACCATGTCGTGGATGTCACGAATCGAAATGGCGTGACGGCATGTTTATGAAAACGCGGCCTTGACAAAACTCATAGCAAGTAAAAACGCAGAGACACTGACGTAGATTAGCTGTGCAAAACTACCATAAAATAAGACTTGAAGGTAGAGTCGCTTTGGCCAGCCCTGTGCGTGAAAGCCGTCATGAAATTCTGAAAGTTCGAGAGCAGCACACAGCCCAACAGCAACAATAACTACTGCCAGGCCAAGGTGTGTCCAAGTGTAGATCGTCAAAGGCCTTCCACGCACAAGCATAGTCACGACTCCAACTGTCGCATGCAATACGGCAGTTATGCCAGCGGCGAGTGAATATCGAAACAAATGCCAAAAACAACTCGTTTGACAGTCGTCACAGCTTGTTTTCGGAGTGTGTACTAAGGCCTCTCTCGATAGATAAGTAGAAGTGCATGCGTTGAGTGAGTTGAGGCCGACGAGCCCAAGATCAAGCATAATCAAAAAGGGCAGGGCAACTATGCGATACGTGGAGACTCCGTGGAGCTTGGTGTGTTTGGCCGGAGAAGGTTGCTGAGTTGTCTCAATGGACCGGACCATCGCAGACCGAACTTCTATCCTGACCTCGGCAGGGCGTTGGGCAAGGTGTTCTGCTCCGATCTGCTGCGCGTGCTGAAAGTAAGCTTGCTCTGCTGGGTACAGTATGTAGCGGTATGTGATGGAAAGTGCTGATTGCTTTTAATGAGCAGGAAAAGAAAGGAAAAGCCATTTTTCGCCGTACTGGCTTACAGCCGGCGTCATTGTACGGGGGCAAGAAAATAGAGGTGCTATTGGACCAGCTTATAGCTCCTCTGGCTGTATAGTCGGCAACTGTCTGTCCTTTCAGAATGTGTTCCTCTCAGTGTCAAACTACGGTAATTTGCTCCGGTGCAATGCACGTTAGCTGCGCTTTTACAATGCCAGACAGCATTGCCTAGCGGTGAGTAGACTTTTCTCTCGATTTTTTGCTAACTCCTCATTTCTTATTCGCAGTGCGGGAAATCAAGACATAGGCCAGTACGACAATCAAAATAACAACGATTATGGCCACAAAAATCCCAAGACAAATCCACTTTCTTCTCCGCGTTTTGCGAGCTGTGTCAACGGCGGCACAAATTTCTTCGGTTCCCTTATCAATGTTCTCAACGACCTTTTCACCGTCTTCCTCGATCTGTGTGACGGAATCCTCCTGCTGAACAACAAGTGTATCCATGTCCTGGAAGAGCTGGGAAAGCTCCACGATCTGCTGCTCAATCTTAACGAGGGCGCTGTGACGGTCCTGGACGGCGGAGTGAGCGGCGCGGGCGCGTCCTTGGCGGTCGCTCTGCATCAGGGCCTGGCTAAAGACTTGGTTGTTGCTCGTATCCTCGACAGCAGCGCGAACTTCCTGCTCCGAGGCATCGGGGCGGACAATGCGGTACTGACGGGCCATCTGGTCCTGGGTGCGCTTGCGGAAGCCCGACTCGACTTGCTGGTACTTCTGAATGGCCTGCTTCAGGCGCCGGTCGACACGATCTACCTGGGGTTTGTATTTAGGGTCGTTGGCCTCCGGGTTGGACTTTATGATGCAGGCGCGCTTGATGAGCTCGCGGTACAGGACTAAAGTCTCGGAAGAGAGTGCGTCAAGCTGCTGGTTGGTGGCGCTGGATGAGGAATTGTCGGCATCGTTGAGGGCTCTGTGCTGGAGTATGCGCAGCTGCTCGAGACTAGGCTCAATCCCGTCAATTTCAGCATTGACATCTCCGCACTGGTCGAGGAGAGCCTTGCTGGTATTGCTCCTCGGCGTATAATCCGGTGTGAGTGTGTTCATTCTTACGCTGGCGATGGAGAAAGGTTCATGTGCAGTGCTAAGCCATCACTATATAGTTTGTTCGGACCGCGAGGCGAGGTGTACGACGAACGTACGCGGTCAAATTTGGCTGATGCAAACCGTACCAAATGTTCTGTCAAATATGTGGGCAAAAAGATCGATGGAGTTTTAGTAGTGCAGTAACCTTGTACAATTGTTCTCTGAAGGTATTATGCTATGAAACACTCTGTATAGCATCAGAATTCATCGTCCTTGTGCGGCTTGGTAGTTCCCGTCTCGAAACTTTTCCCTCATTGCTTTCGACAATTGAGTTGCAGCTTCTTCTCGTTTTTTTTCTTTGCGAGAATTCCATTCTTCTATCAAACGCTTCGAGTGTGAAGCATCAGCTTCACTAATGAGAGACGGCTCCCAAATAACCCAGAAATACTTCTCCCCGTTTATCAACTCTTCCCCTATTACTTCTTGCACAGGCCAGTCCTCCATCGATGAATAACCCGCATCATTGTCAATGTCGCTGTTCTTCGTCATATCGCCGTTGTAATTTGAGGTGCTTCGACATGAGGGAACCAGGAAGGGGAATTTGGCGATCTTGTACTTTGGTTTCGCAGTTGGTCAATATCGTTCTTTTGTGGGTCCTCAATTTTAAATGTTACCTCCGCTATAGATGCGAAGCATTAATTGGCCACTTGCACGGAATGGACGAAAGAGGAGGAGAGATGGAACGGTCTTGCGAACTGAGTGATCCGGACAATTTCGGCTGTCGTCGAGCAAGCTACGTCGGCGGTTGCATGAGTGAGCAAGTCGATTGATCGCGGCAATCGCAGAAAGATGACCAAGTATGATTCCATGTCGGACTTGCTTTTACAGCCCGGCCTGAGCTAACGTAAATACTCCAATTTGGACGGTGGAAATTTTTAGGCATCAAAAGTATATTTATTAATTTTCATGCATGATGCAAGAGGCAGATGCGCCGGTAGCGTTTTGCAGCAGCGATTCGCGGAGCTCGCTAAGTGCTAGAATCACGAAGTCTAGTGTCTGTATGCTCTTGATGCCTGATGACCCGACAGACTCCGTCTCAGCATTGGAAACAAACTCATTCAGGCAGCCGGCAGCCGAATCCACAATGCAGTCGCGTAGGCTTCCAAGACTATCATAGCTCAGCTGGCTCCCTTCAGTCCCACACTCGGAGGTAGTATCGGCCTTTACATTGAGGATATGTGATTCCACTGAAAAGTTTATTGACACACCTATTAATACAAGCATGTCGCTACGTACAATATGGGGCTTTTTACGTACTGATGTTGAGAAACAGAGCTATCTCATACGGGGACTTTATTATACAGCCGATCTCTGGCAAGATTGCGAGTGGAGAAAAAGTTTGGTTTGGCTGAGCAAGCCTGAATCACTAAAATGTGTCGTTGCGGAAAGAGCGTCAGACTTGTCCACAATCACAGTGAACTCTACCACGTCGACTTGCCAGAGCAACAGTGAGGAGAAGGGCTGGGCGAGGATGAGTAGTCAATTAGTAGTGATCCTCCTTCCATCTGCATCAGAATTCGACCATCCCGATAGTTTTACATACGAAGAGGGATAATCTACGCAGAAACTGGTCGAAGGAGCAAGATACGGCTGGTATCCCAAGTCCTGGCTAATATATGGATCAAGCCAGGCGTTTTTATGCGACCCAACTCTTACTATGCTATAGAGAAGCTGACCACGGCATTATCAAATGATGGTAACGGGAAAAACTCTGCGTAAAGCATATATAGCAGCGCAGGCAGTGGCGGCTGCTATCGTCCTGGTTTCGACGATTGCAATGTTAGTTCATGGTAGAAGCCGCAAGGCAGGCATATTCCATAATACGGTACGTGCACGTGTTTAACCTTGGGTTCATGCTGACCCAAATTTTCTGATTGTTTCTAGGACCCGGGTGGAGCTTCGCTTGGCTCGGCGTACAAATGCTTCTGGGGCTCAAGAAGCTGCACTCCGTACTACAGCTTTGTGTCGGTCGCGGCGGTCGCTTCATTTTTCCTGGTCATTTCAAGTGCTATGGACGCGGTAGTAGTTCTGAGACCATGGAGCATGCCAGACTATGTTCCTCCATTAGTTACCTTCTCCAGAACTGCTGGTTTTGGTCTTGTCACGGCTGAGTTGGCCTTGGTTCTGGAAGCATACACAGTAGGCAGCGGGCTGGTATCAGAAAATGATGGTGCTATACATCATGGCCTCGCTGTTCGATGTGCCATCGTCAATGCAGTCTGTGTCGCCGTACTCTATACTTTAGAACTAGGCTATCAGCTTGTGTGTCAATACGTGTGGGATTTCTGAACGAATGGTCACAAGTGCGAAGTGGATGATTACCAGGGTAAAAACTCGTCTCAGTGATCTATTCTTTGGGGATTAGAGCCGGCACAAACGACCTACATAGCGGTATATCATTATGAGGACGATGTAGCATTTGCGAGCACATTGACGCTGGAGTGAAATAATGACACAGGCGTACGAAGATATATCTCAATGCATTTCAAACTAGATTAAACGACTTTTCTTTTCTCATATATGCCTGATATGGGTAAATTGTGCATCAGCCACGGCGTCTTGGGCGCCGGCTCTGGCCGAGAGCATTGCTGTTGCTCCAGCGCTAAGTCTTTGGCTGTTAGAGGCGAGGTATGACAACGTCATACTCTGAAACTTATCAGCCGTGATTCTGCGGGCTTCACTGCTAGATTGTAAGTCCTCGGATTTGCATAGACTCAGATTCTCAGACCAGGTGTCAGCAGCATCCGCCATTTTGCCCTGTGATATGAGCGACAGGCCAAGCATCTCTGCGGCAGCAAGGGATGCAACATGATTATGGCCCACCGCCTGTCTCATACCCGCCAACGTTTCACGAAACGCGGCCTCGGCCAGGTCTGGTCTTCCCTTCGCATGGTGCATGTTTCCCATGTTGTAGAGAACAAGCAAAGCCAATGGAGAACCCTGACCTCCAGACGCCCTAAAACCGTTCAAGGCAGCTGTAAACTCCTCTTCTGCTTTGCTGAATTGTCCAGCCATAAAATCAATCGTGCCTAGGCAATTCAGCACGAAGAACCTCCACTCGCTCTCAAGCGTCTCGCATGCACCCAAAAGCAGCTCGCAAGCCGCTTGTCCTTCCAGAAACTTGGCTTGATCTCTGAACAATATGGCGAGCTCGATATTTTTCTGAAAAGTCCGGGCACTGTTCTTCCCGTATAGGCTCTCACAACCGCTGATACAGGAAGAGAGAGCAGGCTCCGCATTCGCGAAGTTTTTTGTGGATATATGTATCATGGCAAGCTGTTCGAAAGCGTGGATAGTGTCTGCATGGGCCAGACCAAGTGTCTGCTGCAGGCCCGAAGATCCCCATTGCAACATCTGCGCTGCATCTTGAAGCTTCCCCTGCGCACACAGTGTATTTCCCAGGCTTAGAACAACAGCGATGACTTTGGGGTGATAGTAATCTTTGCACATGCTCAGAGATCCTTTCAAGGCGGCGTGCTGCACATCTTCCGCTTCTTTCCAGCGACCTTGTTGCGTATACACAGTGCCAAGTTTGTCTATGATGCGGAGCATAATCGTATTGTGGTGGTCTCTGATGTTGATGCCGAGAATTGCTTCCGACAAGATTTTCTCGGCCTCCCAGAGGGCACCGCTTGTCCAGAGCGCATTGCCGATTTCGTAGATCAACACAAGGGTCGTTTCATGACATCGACCCAGTCTGAGTATGAAATTCCGTAACACAGGATCATAAACGCTTTTGGCATGGCAGAAATTGCCGCTCCACGTAATGATTCGGATGTACTCCCGTAGAAGAGCCGCAATCGGTTCCCAGTCGCTGGAGGTTGAGCCAAAATCTCGAAGAGCTCTGCGATACACCTCTTCGGCTTGTTTGATCTTGTTTTGCCCATGTAGCAGGCGACCCAGAAGTAGAGCCAAGGTTCCTGGTGAATGCCGTCCTTGGAGACGAAGTGAAGAGCTAAGCACGGAATTCATCTTTGTTGCTGTGAAAATTTGAGAGAAAGTAGCTCTGTGCTGAAACAACCTTGGAAGAACATGACATCTCTGTCGAGAGCTAGATCATGATTACCCGCCCATGTGCCCAGCCGCAATTTCAGCCGCCATTTTCTACCGCCCGAGACTTGGTGGGTGTGACGATAGTCACGGAGCATGTTTTGGCGCTGGACGCTAAGGTTTCCAGCCTGATTGCTCATAGCCACTATTGGCTAAGATGCCCGATTCTGGTGCTTTGGATAGACTTTTGACAGATTTTCTTCAACAACTATACATCGTGAGCCTTTGCGTTTCACCACGTGATCTACATGTTGCTATTTGATGCTACTGGCCCGCTGCGCGACAGACGTGATGTAGCTCCAACCTCCGGATCCATCATGAGGATTGCCGTCATCGGCGGCGGTCCATCCGGCCTGGTAACCCTGAAATATTTATGCGAGGCGCAAAAATCACTTGGCTGCGAACCAGTCGAGGTTGTGCTATTCGAGTATCAGGATGGGGTAGGGGGAACATTTCTAGGCCGAGCCTACGAGGATGCAGAGGTCAGTTGCGCCGAGGAGAGCGAAGCAATGGTACTGACAGAGACAGCTTGTCTCATCAAAGCAACTGACTTGCTTTTCCGACTTCCGTCATCAGAGCTCAAAGGATTTTCTTGCCGCGTCTGAATATGTGGAGTATCTGCACGACTACTGTTCCCATTTCAAGCTGTGGCCGCACATCAAGCAGAATACTAGAGTCATTTCAGTTTCTCGAGGTACTCATAGCAATCACGTCATCAAATACCAGGCCAACGACGGACGCTTGCAGCAATGGGATTGCGATGCCGTCGCTGTTTGTTCCGGCTTACACGTGGAGCCAAACGTCCCGCATATCCGCGGGATTAGCACCGTGAAGAAGGTCATGCATTCGTCGCAGTTCAAGTCCCGAGAGCAGTTCAATGGTTGCAAAGTGGTAATGGTGGTAGGCTGCGGCGAAACCGGTGCGGACGTGGCATATCTGGCCGCTACACATGCAGAAGTGGATCGAGTCGTTCTTTGTCACAAGGATGGTTTCCATTTTGCGCCAAAGGTTCGTCTCATACTCTTTCATAACGGCCGTACTTTGTAACCCACATTAACGCAATTCGCCGCGAAGCGCAACGCTGGTCCCGTGCTGTTGCCGATATTAGGTCGCGCGCCGAACCATGCGAAGCCTGGCATTCCGATTGATGTGAGCAGGGCCAATCTTTTTGATACGGCTTATGTCCATAGCATACTGCGTCAAAAAGACTATTTGCTGTGGGAATACTACCGAGTCTACATTACGGTCTTGCTGTGGCTGAGCTCGGGCACAACGGCGGGGATGGACCAATGGGCTGGTGAAATCAGCCCGGCGCGCCACCATCCCTCCAAGAGTAACGCCCTACCAGCATGAAATAGGATAAACAAATTTCTAACGTTTCTAGTTTTTTTTAATAAGTCGATGAAGGTTTGTCCGTACATCAGTTTGCCTTATAGGCCGCAGGTCCCCGGGCGCCGCTTGTGGCTCTATGCCCTTCGCTCGGCTCTGGTTCAGATCCCCGTGGAAGACACGAATGGGCGATGCGTGGACTTGGCTCCGTGGCCGCTCCGAGTTCAGTCGTCGGGTTTCGTTGAATTCATCGATAACGGCAGGCCTGAATATCAAAGAATGAAAAACCGCCGGGTGCGTCCCGACATGATTGTTCTTTGCACGGGCTACAAGCAGAGTTTTCCTTTTCTTGACCAACGGAGCGACCCTCCGTACGCGAAACCAACAACAAGGGACGTTCGGCAGATATGGAAGCGCAGTGATCCATCTGTCGGTTTTATTGGATTCGTACGTCCGTCGCTGGGGGCTATACCACCGCTCTCGGAGATGCAGGCTCAATTGTGGATTACTCACCTCCTAGCCGGGCATCATCTTCCTCGACCTTTGCATCCAGAAGACGAGTGGCACTATAGGCTCCGCATCGTGCCGGGAGCTCGTGTGCCGGACGGTGTAGACCACGAGAGCTATGTGTATCAGTTGGCCCTTGACATGAATTCTGCGCCAGGTTTTACGGATGTTGCTCGCTTTTGGTCTCTCAAATTACTGCTTGTGTGGGCACTCGGCGCAAATTTTAACACAAAGTTTCGGCTGTGTGGTCCGTGGCGATGGGGCGGAGCGCCTGCTCTGCTCGCATCAAGTGAGTTCTGGGAGACCATCACCAGACGGCCCATCATATTTGGTGAGTTCTGGCGCGCACGACAAAGTCTCAGTACTTACGATACGTAGGTCACTTCGCAGTCTCTTTCTTGCCGATGCTAGCATTTGGACCAATCAACTTTGTGTGTTTGTTGGTTGGGACGTTATTTCCTACTTACGTAAAATCAATGGAACAGTGTTCCTACAATACCCTTGCGCCCGGAGCAGCTGGTGCGGCGAAAGCCAGCAACGGCGGCGGTTGAACATTCCTGTCTTTTGCCTAACCATTAGCGTCGCGGTAATTTCTATTGAGTCAGCGTCAAATAGAGGCGTCTGGCAGTTCATGCTCGCGTTTGTGAACAGCTTGGAGGAATGGAAATGAGAACAAACTCGGGACGGATTGCGCCACGTGCGGTAGGTGTCCTCGTCGCAGTATTAAGTATTCTTTTTGCAGGCCACTTTCCGTGATTTAGCAGCAAAATTGCTCGATACTATTATCAAAAGAAAATATGCCGTGATCGTACGCTCAATCTCTGAAAAAAATTAAATTGTCCCTTTTATGCAATACAAGTAATGATATGAATTCGATTTTCCTCCATCACCCTATCAACTGTATATTTATGCAGCAAGGATATTTTCAACTTCAGCCCTTTGTTGTACCATTATCAGTGGTGCCATGCAAAACACTTCATAGCGCTGTCTTGTGTGAGAAGCGACTAGGAATCTCAAGAACCGTAGAATAGCAGAAGACGATGTTTTTGTTGGCGTGGTAGTATCGGCCCCCGTAACTAGGAGGTCAGAATGCTTGCCAGAAGCGAATAGGCTGGAGGAACGAAAACTGGTTAACAGACGGCTGACGTAGATATGAGAACTGATGTCCCTGGCACGTTGCACTAGTACGTTTTCCCGCTTTTTAATCTGTGAATCCGGTGGTACACAGCCAAGATGAAACCGAAGGAAGACTCGTTCAGGCGATCGCGACCAGCGTCCCGCAGAGCAACGCATAGAGTCTAGGCGAGGGGGCATCATTCTTGCGTTGTCAACGAATCGTCATGCAAAAGAGCTCGACAGTTGAGCCAATAATGGTCTATAGGACAAAGACAATATAGAAAATGACACAGGTCAATTATTGTTATGTCTGCTTTAACCGCACTTGGGGTGCTTCCTTTGGCTGTTCTCTAAATTTGGCATAGAAGCGCGAACGGATCCTAGCCCATCATAGCCCTTGTTCTCCTTCCACGTGGTGAGCCACTCGTCTTCTAATGCTGTGAACCTCTTTCTTCCATTGTTCTTCAAGATAGGTTTAGTTTAACCGTGCTGCTTGAACTGTTTGCAAGGCTTGCGAACAGCTTGCCCCGTGTTTTGCACAGAGATTCTAATCAAACTGAAAGAGAATGTTGCCTTGCCTTCCATGATTGTCCGTTTTAGCACCACCTCCTGCAAGACCCATTCATCAAACGCCGCGTCGGTGGGCTCTGCCACAAGCTACCGTTAGAGCAATCTCCAGCTATTTAACGAGAACAATTGCCAGCGTGGCGAAGAAGCATCCCACATTCCAAGCAATGCCCCAATCCCTATACAAGAACCTGCAAACCAATATTGCAAGGAGTAGCACAGCGGCCACTAAGGGCAGGGTGACAGTAAAATCACTGAAGATCCAAGTCTCCTCGATGTGAATAGCTCGAAATGGCAGCTCTCCTAACGAAGGGCAATGCCACTCATCGAGTCGATTCTTGACGTCGCTGGGTCTTTTGTAAACATCTTGTGTTGTGTTGCGAGTGTGCGCGTGAGGGAGAACTCGTATTCTTACCTGCGGGAGTAAACTGTGTTTTCCCGGTCAAGCACGCTATGAACTGTTGTAATACTTGGGTCCATGAATGCCAATCGTCGAAAAGCATTCATCTCGAGACGCAAGAGCTTTCTCTGTGTCTTGAAAAGCTCCCTCTCGGGGCAAGGCACATCCAGGCTGCCAGTTACACAAGTGGGATCGCATTCGATTGTGCCCAGCGCGTAGTTATATGCGCAAGGCCACTCCTGAGGTACGTAGTTGGCAATATCGTCCTTCAGTTGTCTTCTTTCCGAATTTATGTCGTCTTTGAGAATTGCCCCAATGTAGCTAGTACTTGAAAACTGGCCTCCAGGTAGCGATTCGTATGGGACCCTCTTGGCTCGTGCCTCTCGCTTCCCTGCTATTAACATCTATAGAGACGGTTAACTCATCGAATGACTAGATAGAGGGATTCTTCCTGATGAACTTACAGTGACAACTTCAACATTCTTTATCGTAAGGTAGCGCTTTAACAAATTGCGCAGAGGACCTCTAGATGTAGACCACGCCTGATGAATGCTGCTCCATATAGCGGACTCGGTGGATACGTGCTCAAAGAAAACGCTTTTGATATGACACTCATTGCTCTCTCCCCAGCATATCAGTATAAATCTATCGCGTGGAGCGTCTCGAAGTGGTAGAAGAGGATCGAGATATTTTATAATTTTCTCTTTTCGCTTCTTGTGATTATCCGTTCTCCCGTCACGGTAGACAAATGTGGAGCTGACGGACGAGGCTGAGGCACAACTTGACTGTCTTGGCCGCGCTCTCTCTTCATCTCTGTCAAAAAAAGAATCATCAATCTGTTGTCTTCTGCGTGAGTTTGCACTGTCTGACCCTGGTTCCGGCAGCTTGGTGGAGGGCAATGTCGCTAGCGGGTGAGATTCTATGGCGAGAGTGGGTAGTGATGGTTCGGCTGGGCCAACCCTCGTAGTCAGGGTATACATGGATTGTACTAAAATCGGTTGGGCGATCGGTTGGGCGATCGGTCGCATGATTTCGATAATCCGACGGTAGTATAATTGTTGGAACCATTTGGACCTTTTTTTATCAAAAATTCTTTGTCGTCTGGTCAGAATCGTACTTGGGCGCTGTGACTCAAGGTCGCAGTCCGCTGATTGCCTATCCTTCAGCACAGCAGGATTCGGGATTTGCAGCTCTGCCATTGCTGTATAGGAGTCATAAACAGGGTTGCGTGAAATCCCCTCCAGATTTTTATAGGGAACACCAGATCTACCTTTATATATGCTTGCTAAGTTCAGCATTTTCAACCCAGAATTCAGCTACCGCTACAGCTGGGCGAGTGGCACATGCAGGTGGAATGCAAGGCATACTACATTGGTGATTCCCTCCCTCGTTTTATGCGCAAAGCAGACTATAGCAAGGCGAAATAATTCAGCACTTCCCCTTAGCAACTCATGCATCATACCACCAATCCAGGAAACCTTAGTAAAAGCCAAAATCAGTACCCCTCGCAGGCTTTGCCGTCGATGCATTACACGCGAAGTTATTATGGGTAGAAGGAATAAACATCACTCGCCCTTGGTGTTTTCCTTAGTCGATGTGTGCAATTTGGCCTGCTCGTTGCAGCCGCAGTACCATTGGCCAGAGTGGAATTTTCCATTTTGGTATTTAGAAAATAGTACCATTTTTGATAAGGATATGAGGTGATTGCGCTTTACTGTCGGAAGCAAACGAGTTTCTAGGAAAGCGGCGCTGTCGGGGAACAAGAACAAAGGGTGAAGGGAAGACGAGGCAGAGATGACCATGAGGAAGGTGACTGAAGCCCCCGCGCCTGGTGTGCGGGGTCGCAACATGAATCCTCGTGACGAGGCTTGCATGAAGCAGCCATAGAGCCTGCTGTTGGTGACGGCGCCGTGTTAATGTGTAATTGGGCGGGAAATTTGCCGTAACGCCGTTGTCTTTTGCTGCCTACGCCATGGTGAACTTGATGGAGCGGGCTTTAAGTGAACTCTCGCGGGCGGCATCTGTAGGCAAGGAGGGCCTAACATAATGATTAGCGCATGGCAAATACAAGATGGCTTAAGCGGAAGCCAGTGGCCTATCGCTCAACATGCCCTCGCCTCGTCCTGATTGCAACCACATCTACGTGTATAGATAGATAAAACAGCCGGCAGAGTCATCACATGTGCAAGAGAAGTATACCCCTCACTCCGTGCAGCTCCAGGTGTTGTGCTTGCAAGAGCCCTTTTTTTTTTTGGTAAGACATGGAGTAGACAGCCAAAAGCTTGCACCAGCAATAGCCGGGCGGGTTTTATGCATACGCATGTCTAATAAGGCGCAGCCAGCTGAACTGCCAAAGGGTGGTGGATGCGCTGGCAATAACGCGAACACGGGGGAGCGAACTGATTACGTCAACGGTGTTGGAGCCTTCCCCAAGAAAGTGCCCAATCCAGCGAGGCCTACCACTAGTGATGCATGTCGCACATCAGAAGTGGTTGCTTGACGAGTCAACGTGTGCTGCAGGATCTTTACGACGTGACTGTTGACTTGTAGAAATAACAGCCATTCGTCGAGGCCACAGTGGTGATCCAACCAGAGGTTGACACGATGCCGTACATGCGGCAGGTATTGTCCTGCCCGCAGCCTCAAGGCGAGTTGCAACATCGAAGTGGTTATCAACATAATCTGGTTCAGGCGAGGCTGTGAAAATGATTGATTGCCTTACGCGAAAGGCAAGACACGCAGTACCCCGCAAAAGGCGTCGAGCTCAGCCTTCTGTAGACGGCCAGAGGTGTGATGCATAAAAAGCGATAGCTGGTAGTGCATGAACAAACGACAGGAGGGTGCTTCTCTGTTACGTTTTTACAGAAAGATTTCCATTGTTATGCCAACGCAATCAACACAAGACCCCGGAAAGGGGAAACCGATTCCAGCCTCTCCCACTGGCGAAGATTTAGTCACAGAATTGATTTATCTTATGCGCCCATTCTGTGAGGGGGGAAATGGAAAAAGTCTCAAGGCTATGATACAGGGTCATGAGACTCTGAAAGCAGAGCTCGGTGAGCTTCGAACAGCCTATAAAACCAACCTCCGCACTCTGGCCCAGCAGCAGATCGACTGGGAAACTGAGCGCTCCAGTCTTATGGAAGGTGTCGAAGCAGAAAGGGCACGCTTGGAACAAAGCTTAAGCGACCAAAAAGATGCCGGCGCAAAACTGAACGCCGAGAGAGAAAAGGCAGAGAGCCTACGGCGTCAGATACAAGACAACGAGCAAAAGATCAAGGCTCTCATTGAGGCCAAAAAACATGCGGAGGGTACTGCGACAAAACTCCGCGGCGAGAAGGAAACATTGCAAGCGCGCGTGGAAGGCATGGGCAACAAGAACAAGGCACTCAAAGATGAGTTGAAAGAATCGAAGCAGCAGCATGATGCGAACCTCGAGACGTTGAGCAATGTCCAAGAATCTCTTACCACTGCTCGGTCTTTCCTGGCTCCGCTGCGGGCCTTGGATGAGACTGGCAGAGCCACAATGTATGTACTCTCCCCAAGCAACCGATGCCGTCAGCTAACAGAAGCGGTTGCACAGTCGTGATGGCTTCGCAGATCTATTTCATAAAACAATGGATCTGTGTCAGTCCGCTCTCTATCACGATGTTAGTGATGAGAACATGGCAGGAGGGAGCTTCCAATCCCACGCACTCCCACTTCCGGCATCAAATTCGGAGGCGGCGAAGCAAATGAGAGTTGTGGCTGGACTTGCAGCGTGTGGGAAGGCGCTTGAGAGGCACCTGTTTCGTGACTCTTTCTTGACAGAGAGCCATGAACTGGATCGAAAGCTGCACCTCCTCGCGACTACTGACCGCCTACATCACGCCTACGTACGCGCAGCTCTGGCAAAAGTGCTACCAGCGGCACAGACGCAAAGCCAGAACCGTGGAGCTGAATTGGCGATCAACGAGGTCGTGACGGCTATAGGCCGATGGGTTCGAGATGAGCGAGCACTGAGATCCGGATTAGAGAACATCTGTGATGAGGCACTGAAGTGTTGGGCGCTAGCTCAGCAGGTGGAGGACAGGATCTGGCCAGAGTTCAAGTATGAGCTACCAGAGGACTGGCAACCACTACCATTACTATGCCGGCCCGCCGCACCGACGGTCAATACGTCAAACAGAAAGAAAATGCCAAATACAGGCAACTCGCAAAAAGGTGCGCCAAACCACGAACCACGCCAACTCCTCAGTAGTGAGGTTAAAGTTGTGTGGCCGACAATCTTCGCTGCTGAACCAGAAGTTCCTGGCAGCTCTGACGCGACTGCTCTAGATCTGTTGCACTGTGGCTACGTCCTCACACAAGCTCAAAGTCAAGATGCTGAAGAGGAAATCTCGCGTAGGGCAGCCAGACGGACTACGAGGGCCGGCTCAGTGCCACAGAACAATCGACGAAACTCAGGGTCTTTTTTATCTGGCGGCGTTTTAAGCGGTTCCGGCGGGAAATAAGGCCATAATATCTACGATCGCAAAGGCCAGTTCATCAAATGCGCCCGCCATACTCAGCCGCTTGCTTCTGAAAGGACGGGATGGTCTCAGTAACCTCTTCTGGGGTTGATCGCAATGTTACACTTTTATGGTGCGCTGTTTTAAGGCTTCAACAGCCCAGAAAATCCTACGAAGCGACTTTCAACTTCGCAATGTAGCAACAAGGAACCAACGGTGGCGAGCTCGATCTCAGTCAGGGAAGTGGTGCGGCGGAAAGGTAAAATTTATCGGTGGCAGAATCCATGAGATGGCGGAGCCTGTCAGCAAAAGCAGAAAGATGGTTGACCGGTATTTCAAAGTCAAGATCAAATCCGTTAACGACAGATGTGCCGAAAGGCCGATCAACTTTGCTGGAAGTGACGGGTCCAAACATGTCCCATATGAGCTGCGCAGACTTCTCAGCGTCTGCGGCATCCACCCAGTTTGGTGAGGGGGAATTACCGCCGCCCATCGAGATCAAGACAGTCGTTCCTTTTGCCTGGCAGGTTTCGATGTCTTCTTGAAGTTCTTTGCATAAGAGGACACCCGTGTTGAGCGGTGATTTGATACATTTGCCAGTGGCACTCGCAAAGTCGACAGCAGCAGGTGTGAAGCTGGTAATGAAAGCTAAATTGACAATGTCAACGCTGTTATTGCAATAGTAGGCAAGCCGCTCTTGGCCAACCGTGCGGAGTTTTGGCCCCAGTATACAGCGACGTTTCGGCCGGACTGCGGATTAAAGCCTGCCAGGGCAGAAGCGGCAAGCGCGAGAAAGCCCACGACCGTACGAATCATTACAGCCATGGGCAAAATGGCCTTCCACCAAATCCCCACATACTTGTCTCTAAGCCATGCGCCGCATGCCGCCTTGCACCTCCAAATAATCATGGCGACCGCCAAAAAAAAAGGCCGATTGCACTTAAAGTAGTAAAAAAAGCTTTATTTTTGCTTTGAAGTCATTTTGCGAACTTGTGGCGTTTTTTTTCTTCGCTTGAAGTTGGTTAGAAAATTGAATACATTACCAAAACTGGAAGTCCATTATGTCCATGACTGTATTGCTGAGGATAGTATTATACATAAACCAGCTGGCCAGGAAACTTCCTGAAATACCTCGAACTATATATAGAATTCCAAAGAGACAATTCTGCCGTCAGTCTATCAGGATAATTTATTGATTCGAAGAATGGAAATAGCAGACAAAACTGGCTGCTGACGCCGTAATCGTCTAAAGGCAGTCTCATTTCATCGGGACAGACCCGCGAGGTATGAATATATCTGTCGAGCCAATCTGATCAATCTCCGACATGTCCATATTAACATTATGTTGCAAATGGGAATTAAAGTGCGCCATGCGCGGCATATCGAAGTCGACGCAAACGAAAGATCTAAACCCCGAAGCCAAACCGTGAAGCGATACGAGGCTCCTAAATGGCAGCGCGATAACAAATACATTCTCAGCGGATACCGTCGCGAGCAGGCCGATTGTTTTGATGTACTGACCAGTCTGACGTTTTTGCACAACGAAACTTGCAATATATACTCTCACTTGGTCGGCGCTGCTGTCCTCCCGCTCCTCGCGGCTACCACCGTGCGAAGTTTCTGGCAGTATGCATCTGTTGCCGTGTCGAAGACAGACTATATAATGTTCGGTGTTTTTTTTGGATGTGCTGAGTGCTGTTTACTTCTCAGCACTGCATATCACCTGCTGAGCTCTCACTCACATCACGTAGACCAGCTGTGGCATCGAATGGACCTGCTAGGCATTGTCATTGCAACGGTGGGCACTTTCATTCCGGGCATACATTATATTTTCGTCTGCGAACCTATGTGGCAAGCATTTCATCGGTTCATTGTTAGTCAAATCCGGGATTGCCCACAGCCAGACTGTCTATGGCACATGCTGACATAACATCCTCCCAGGTGATAGTGTCTGCGATCTCCACCGCTGCCTTGTTGTGCATACCTGCATTCAGATCGCAGCGCTGGCGAGAGGTGAGAGTGGCCACTTATATCGTACTTGCCGCTACAGCATTCATACCTCTGCTGCATGGAACCCAGCTCTACGGTCTTGACCACATGATACATTACTCCGGGATGAAGTGGTATCTATTCGAGCTTACTGTGTACGGCATCGGAGCTGGTCTATACACGGTACGCTGTATCATTTCTGTGGAGAAAATAAATAAGCTGACTCACACTCGCAGTTTCGAATTCCTGAACGCTTCGCTCCGGGTGCATTCGATATCTGGCTCAGTTCCCATCAGATCTTTCACGTTTCCATTCTGTTCGCAATGTACTTGAACGTGCTTGGTCTGAAACAAGCCTTCGTGGCGTCCCACGCGTCTGATATTTGTCACATCAAAGCCACTCACGGATAATGAAGTGAAAACCTTGAAATTATCGTAGAAATAGCGCAAGTCGCACCAGCTGCGCCATTAGAGGTCAGGCCCAAATGAACAATTTCCAATCTGATCTTCCACACATCACGGTTCTTGGCCAGAAAAGTCGCCTATCGACTCTATTGCTCGTGTGCGCCACAATCGGCTGATAACAGGGTCTACAGCCTCATTGCTTTGGGCTTGAGGTCCGATGGCGTGGTCATTTTGTGCCGCGTGACATGCCTCGGCGGGTGTATATAATCATTATCATTTCTGGCGGGAAAGCACGTAGATCGACACCATTCCATTTACCACCTCTCGAGATGTCGTCCCACGCAGCGCTATCATCCGATATTAATATCAATTCCGTGGCAAGCAAAAGCGACATCATATTGCAGCCTGGCTATATGGAACCTGGCAACTCGCCCAGTAGTGCTACGAAGCCCGTTGGCATTTCCGTGCCGCCCGGAAACCAATTTAGCGAGCCTGAAAAATCGTGCCAGCCGGCAAGCAGCTGCTCAGGCAATCCATTTGACGATATATTCGCCGTTTTCGAAGATTAGAACGAAGGGTCAAAGACAAAGATCAACTTGATACTCTTGCTCCGAAATATGTTTATATTTCAACCTTGAAATTTTCTACTGTTTGTTGGGTTGCCGTCACTCCTTTTTATATTACATAGCATTTCAAATAGGCAAAGAACAGGATTCGCGACCGCGATACTTTTACATTCTGTTGTGCGTCAAGCTCTACTCTCCATCCTGAAAGCAAGTGTTGTACTATCATTCTTGTTAAAAGTTGGCACACGGAGTGACGCCGTTGAGAGTCTTAGGAGTAGGCAGATCTCTTCCATTCAACCGAGGATAAACTGGACCTAGTCCTGCAAAATAGTCCACCGATGCTATTCATCTTCTACGATGACAGATTTAAGGCCACGACGGGCTTGATGTTAAATACGTTACAACCTATTGGGGCAAATCCCCCGCGACCCTCGTTTCCTTGGTCCTCATTATCGTTGCCTTTGACACAGTTAGACTAGGATCCGAGTTGTCGAGCATCAAGCACAGCTTACAATATTCCCATATCTCATACAGCTTAACGCATGGATAAAGTGCCTTGTTGTATGTCTTTATTGAGTCGGTTGAGTTGCTATCATCTGGTTTGCCAAATCTCACAGGCATGGTTCCGCTCGTAGTGCTTTCAGAGGAGCAGCCGGTAGGGCTGACCTCAAGCAGCATCGGTACATCGCTATGTGTCATTGTAGAGGATATGCTTGTTGGTGTGTTAATGTTAGGATGCAAACCGCAAAAGCTGAAGATGATATTCATAACCGAAACAGATTCCGTCAGCGGCTGTCCTGAAGTAAAACAAGACGAAACAGGCGTTGGGGTCACCGAAGTTTGGGATTGTGCGGACGTCTGAGGCTGGGTATTGGTCGGCATGAGATTTTCCGACGGAAAATACGCTGACTTCGCTGCTTGTGTTCCTGCCAGAGACGTCGTGCAAGTTGTGACGGTGTGTCGGGATGGAGGGGTTTTTACAAGGTATTCTCCGACATATTGAAATCCTGACGGTGCCAATTTTTCAGATATCACAGTATACGTTCTAAATGCGAGTATGGAATCAATGTCTGTCACACTGAGCGTGTTTGCGCTTTTGAACTCGCTAGCAGCATGAGTGCCAAGCATCAACACTTCGTCTCCGCATTCGGGCACCCATAGAACCGTATGCTGCGCTTTTGCGAGAGCCACGATAGAGCCTGCCAGCAACGGAAGGTTCATTTCTATGTTGACTACGTCAATTTCATGGAGCTGAAATAAGAGCAGAAGCAATTTATATCAAGGATAAGGTGTCGATGTCTAAATATTCTTCTGAGCATAACCAGCGTCCGGCGCATCTCTCTTTTGAAAACTAGCTTAGCGCTAAAAAGCTGAAAATGGAGGTATATAGTGCTGCATCGCGCTGGCATTTTGGCTTTTTAGCGTCAAGCTAAAAATTTTAGACAGTGTCGCGCCGGACGCTGAATATGCTCAAGACAATAAAGAGGACGACTCTGATTATGCACAAAACAATATGCAGTGCGCAGTCGGTGTCATCCGTGGCACCTTTGTGCCTACATGCGGCCCTCGTAGCGTTCATCTTGGCAGCAACAAGCAGCCGTGTTGAGCTTTGGAATCCAACCCTCACTAGATGGTGGACTTCTCATGGATGGCGCCGCGGAGCCATGAACGAACATATCAGAGTCATCTCGATGACGGCCTCGCGGAGATGACATAGCCTGTCCGGCGTGGTTTCTGTCCGTCCGAATGCAAACTGATGCGTGTCAAGCCGCCAATGCTTCGCTGGTGGGGACGGGGGAATTCTTCTGGCATCCAGGCACGGAAAATTGCTGGCGCACCATGTGGCTGCACAGGCCATTTCTAGCTTCTAGGGAGGGGGTTTGTCTATGGAGACGTCCAGGCCGTTCAGCCAGCGTCTAAATTGTTCTCCTTGGGTGGGGTGGCAGTAAAAAGGCGGCATGACAAGCCAAGGGGGCAGGGGACAACGGACGCCAGATTTAGCGCAGAGGATTCACGAACTTCAGCAGCAAATGGCCACAATGGCGAGAAAAAAATTGATGGGGTGGCTGTGTACAGGGTAGTCCATGGCTAGCGTCCGTAAACTGATGATAGCCAATTTTTAGTCAGTGGCCTAATTATGCTGAGCAGGCTCCCCACGCCAGCTCCACCCGCCTAGTTTGGACTTTTTACATCGAAATTGGGGGAAACTGAACCTGAACTGGGTGTAGTCCAGGTTTAGCGTCCGCAAACTGATTATAGCCACCGGCGCCTGCCCCACCGCCTGATTTGGATTTTTTACCTCGAAATCGGGGGGCATTGAACCTGAACTGAAGTATACCAATCAACTCAAATGTGCCGCACAGAGTTTCCAATATTGAGAACGGCTACTTCCTGCTACAGGAAAAGGCGAAACTAATGTCCCTTTTTTGGTTAACTAAGAATAATAGTTGACAGCCATTTTAGGCTGCCGCGAAGCGCTAAGTACCCACTTGGTATCTGAGACTTCAAGCAGTGGAAATAGGCAGTTGAATTTATCGTTACTTTTTACACATCTACACCAATTGTTACTCCCCTGTGAAAAAATCTGCTTCTGGCGATGCAGGAGAAAGAGACTTCCATAATGGAAAATCATTTTCCGGAATCAGCCATTTGCTCCGATTCTGCCTGCATGTTTCAGTTTTTGCTCGGAATGATTACGCTAGTACATGGACCTGATGACTCCATCGGCCAAAAAAGGTAGCCTACCTACTTTTTTTAATAAGTTAACTAACTGAAAAGGGACATTTATTTCGCCTACTACTAGTGTACCGAGAAAGGTGTTTTGAGTTTCACTTTTTTGCTAATTGCCAAATGCTGTACTGTACTTTTCGGCCAATAATCTTCATGGCAAGAAGAGATATTCTCCTGCATCGCTCAAAGTTGATCTTATTGTACCAGAGCAATAATTGGTGCACATGTGTCAAGATAACGGCCGAGCTCAACTGTTTCTTTCCCCACCAAAAAGTTTCGGTAGGAGGATGACTGCTTTTGGGCTTGCAGGAGGCAGAGACACCACTTTGGACATGTAGGTATTGATGATTCTTAGACGAGCAGTGGATGGCTATGCAGAAGAATCAGCCGACTGCTGAAGAGCATGACCTTACGACGAGAGAGAAATAAAAGGTTGGAAGTTGCGAAAGCACCGGAATCCGTGCGTGGCTCAAGATTAGGTATATTCCGAATTGGCTCTCACAAGGCGAGCCGGGCCTTGCGCCGCTCGCTCGGAGCGACGGTCGCCCGGAGGCATGCTAACCACGTACAGGCCAGAGCAACAAGCAGGCCTTAAGATAGCTCTAAGCCTGTCGTGGGAATACGAGATGGCGTGGAAAGGCCAAAGCGACAGAATATAGTACTATGACGTTACTATATACACAATGGGTTCCTGACGAGAGGCCGACCGTAATCGCACGTACGTAGCGGAGGACTGTATGATATCTATGGCTACCCGGGGCGCTAGAGGCGGGCCATGCGGGCCATACCAGTCGTGTGGGGGTGGAAAGGCCACGTGTGTGAGCCTAGGGCCGCCGCTCGATGTGCTATCAGCGCACGGCCACAGTCAGCTTTACAATGTGTCCGGGTACGTTCTGTTGGGGGGGGGGTATGCTGTCCCACCTCGCCATTCGACCCCCTTACGGTCGCATGCGAGCCTCAAAAGCCGTCACTGCCAGTCAGATTGCCCGGTTAATTCAAACGCTGGGTTGTCAATACGATTCGCAATACAGCCGGATCGCCGCCTCCCTGTGACGGTCCGCATGATCCTTTTGAATCGGCACCAAGCCACTGGCTGACGCTGGCAGGACGCACCGCCCACCAGCTGTTATCCTGGAGTGGATGGCTGCAGGCCCACCCGATATACTTCCACGTCGGTCACTGGCTGGATCGATGTGTCCAGGTCGACCTGCCGAACATGCCTGCTTGCCACTGACTTCATGCTCTAGTGGCTGCCCACGGATAGGGGTCTTCAAAACGGCCTGACTGCCATCTGGATATGCTGTCGGGTGGGTCGGCTCGTTCCTATTGCGTGCCATTGCAACACCAGGGGCGAGACCTGTGCCCAGATTGGGTGGCACAGCCCGCGCGGCGTTTTCGGCGGTAATAGCCGATTGTTTTCGACAACGTCCGGATGTCGCGGCAATGGAATCGGGATACTCTGGTCGGGCCTGGTCTTCCCTTTCGTTTGGACCCTCCTGGGTACGGTGAACGGCTACACCGTTGGCGAAGCCTTGTCGATCGGGCAGTGTTGTCCGTCGCATCTTTGCTGGCACAAAAGGTGTGGTGATTTGGCCACCGTTTGACCCTTTAAATGCCCTGTGTACCTGAATGTTTCAGTTCTCTTAAAGAATTACCCGGCTGGGAGTGTTTATTGAGACGGTGTTGTCGTCTATGCCTTCTTCTTCTTCTTGATCCGCACGTATGCAGTTGACCTTTCCCACTTTGTCCAGACTCTCGGCAACCAATCGAAAATCGACAGGGAACGTGTAGAGCCGTGCCGCAGCGTGTATCGGCCGCCGCACGGAAAGCCGCTTGTCGGTGTACTTGATGCTATCCAGAATAGCCGCGAACCTGCAGCTACCAGCGTTTCCTCTCACGTCCTTTTTGTCTTTGTGTCCGGAAGTGATGACTGGCTGACGGCCATCGTGTCTAGGGACGTATATATCAGTGCAGCTACACGGACCGGGCGTCTCTTCTTTTCCGCCAACCCCTCTTTCTTCTTGCTCTTTACGGGCGCTTCACAACACAGACTTTGCGGGCGCACTAGTCAACGGGAAGCGGCCAACCCAGGATCAGTTAGGTGCGGCCGTTCTTTTTTCAGCTAGCTACCGCTAGATTGTATGTCCACATAGCAAGCATCGGCCACCCTTTCAGACCGTCGACCAGCTTCCGTCACCGACCCGGCTCACAGACCGGCACTCTAGCACAAATGAGAGTCTGTGACTAGATTTCAGTGTCTACACACTTCAGCGATGCCTACCAGCTAGTAGAACATTCCTCCTGGTGTCACGCAACTCTCTCTCAAGAAGCGGTCTCGCAATCTACTATAAAATGTACGCCGAAGTATAGCTCAATGAATGCAAAGCTACATGCGATACCAAACGGGAAGTCAACTTCGTTCTGTATACAACTCTACCTCTGGCTGTTCGATGATTGGTCTGCTCGCATTTGAATTGCTCATGGCCTCGCCGCGGCAAGTCAGCATCCAGCTTTCGCAACTGGCCCAGTTTCCCAACCTGCCGCTGTCACCGAGTGAAGACTCGGCAGCTTTGTCTCCGACTAACCCATCAAGTCGCGATAGCAGCAGCGAGGGCGGACGGAGACGATATGACGACGACGAAGATGATGATAAGGACAGCGATCCGCGTGAACGTAGTATGACACCTCGGCCTCGGAACCCCTCGCCCCTCAAAAAGCAGTCGTCGACGCCCGGGCAGCAGCCATCGGACGTCAACGCCGACGGAGCCTTTCCCGCACGATTCGCCAACGGTTCACAGCTCGGGCATGGTCGCTGCCTTCCATTGCTGCCAAGCCCTTTTGACTCGGCGTCATAGCCATTACGGCCGTGCTGCACGAATCTACCTAGGCCGGCGTACTATTCGACTGGTCCTGTGTTCAAGTCGCTGACCGCGTCGGCTGGTCGCTGTGTGCCCGCTACCAGCACTCTATCAGCGCTGGGGAGGAGCAACACCCAGTTGGACCTCACGAAAATTCAGAGGCACCTCCATGAGGTTGTGCGACGTCCGGTCCCTTTCAGAAATTACATGTACTTTTTGAATATGTATTCTCTTCGATTGAAGGGCCTTTGCCACTACCATCCCGAGTGACTCATCCGGCGTGCACGGCGATGTATCTGATAAGCTGAGTTTACATTCTATCCTCTCAGGTCCCCAATGCAGCCCCAAAGCCAAGAACTCTACCATCACACAACATGGCACAAAAGTCTATGAGTACACCACGGCTGCATCTTCAGCCGCTGAACGAGGCGCACCTCGTCCACTTCAAAGAGCTCAACTCGCGTCCTGAAGTCTTTCGATTCATACACGAGCGAGCGCTCACCGAGCAAGAAGCCACCGACGACCACGCCGCACGATTGGCAGCCGGCACGCTCGTGCCCGGCCTCGGTGTCTGGTCTGATCTCTTGGCCGACGGCGGCGAATTCGTTGGGTGGTGGGCACTGTCGCCCGTTGGTTGTGGTTTAGCCCAGGCTCTCGACGACTCTCAACCAGACATTGTCCTATCGCTGCGAAACGTCCATGAGTTCAACAGTATATCTGAGCAGTATGCAGGAATGATTCGAACAAATGGACTACCCATAGGGGCAGATGGATCGGATGCAGGGATTTTCGAGCATGCGTGTCGCATCAATCACGTCTGTAGTAACAATGCACAAAAGAGTTGGGACGAGAATCTTGAGCGACATACGGTGCATGCACTGCGTGATATACAGCAAGGCGAGGAGATCATCATCTCTTACCTCCGAAAGTCGCAGCCGGAGACAAGCCGACTCGGAAGCAGTTCCCTTCACATGTTCTTGCAGTCTCTATGCGTTAGGGCGAAAAGAGAGCCGCGAAAGCGACATCAGACTAGGAGTCATCTTAAGGTCTGAAAGTCTTATCTCGCAGGGAGGATTGGAAGCGATCATGACATCACCGCTGCAGATGCTGCGCCCAACTAGGTGCGTCGCGCCCATGTTCTCACTAATTGCCCCTGGAATACTGGTCCTGTCATCATCCTCCGATTGTAGCAGTGTCGCGCC
Source organism: Beauveria sp. NWAFU-1 (assembly GCA_024472245.1). Taxonomy (NCBI): domain Eukaryota; kingdom Fungi; phylum Ascomycota; class Sordariomycetes; order Hypocreales; family Cordycipitaceae; genus Beauveria; species Beauveria sp. NWAFU-1. The sequence goes on from JANBXD010000007.1 coordinate 3,090,406, forward strand.
TAATGGCATAAATCTGTTTAAATCAATACCCGTCAGCAACGGACATCCACTCACCCTGTCCTGCTAGGCCAGAGCCACGAGATGCCACAATCAGAACCTGGCCATGCCGCAACGTGGGCCCCACGCACTGCAGCGCCATCCTCCTGCCAATCCAGGCGAACACGACCACGGCCGCTGCGTGCGCGACTGATATATTCTCTGAGGCGCTGGCTCCACGGTCTTGTATCTTGATGCCCTGAATGGTTAGCTGCTGCTGCAGCACCGCCCACTCACTTTAGCGGTCGCCCGACTGTAGGCAAAGATTCTTTTATCCTTGCCTCCGCATTTCTCGCACTTCTGCAACCTGCGAGACCATTCAACACACTTTGTGGAAGCAGTTCAACCACCGACTGTGATCTGAATCATACGCAGCAAAGAGTCCAATACAGCGACAAACGTGCGGCGTCTCTTAGAGCAAGCGTGCGGCCGCCTGCTCTGCCTAGCCCCGCGTGCTTTGCACCTCTCGCCCTCCTGAAAATCGCTCAGGCATAGGGTGATGCTCGTGTTCCGATCTACGTGGCGCGTCTCTCATTTGCCTCCCCCTCCATCACAGACAGCAGCATTGCGCTATTCTCTCATCTGACGATTTACCAATGGCGGAGTGCTCCGATGTTTCGCAGCGGTGCCACAAGCGCTCACTGTTAACGCTCCCTAATGAAGTATTGCAATTGATACTGGACAACCTGAGTTGCCCTGACGACAACAGTTTGTTGCAAACCTGTCACTCGGCGTATAGATTCAACAAAAGGCTTTACAACAACGACATATTATTCTATGCAGCAAAATGGGATAAACTGGAGCTCGCCAGAATAGCACTGAGAGCCACGAAAAATGTTAACAAGCGGGAGCCGGAGCGCAAAGTCACCGCGCTTGCCATGGCTTTCGAAAACGGGTCTGACGACGTCGCCAAGCTCATACTTCGGGAACCTGACGTCGACGTGAGCTTCAAAACGAACGGCATGCCATTATTCGACTGGGCGGCTTGTAAAGAAAAGGAACTCTGGAGCATGCTATTAGAACGCACAAAAGACATCAACCTCAATGAGCGATGGCCTAGGGGAGGAGGCACGCCTTTAACAGAGGCCATTGACGCTGGCAACACAGAACTGGCTCGCCTCTTGCTGGAACGACAGGCTGACGCTTTTACCAGAGGTGGCTTTCGGAACATGACGCCTCTTGAGCATGCTGCGCGAACGGGCAATGTGGAAATAGCCAAACTTCTCTTGCAAAGCAATGCAACGGCGCAGATCAAAAACTCCCCGGGCGTGCTTGCCATAGCAGCTGAGAGTGGCAGTGTGGAAATGGCAAAATTGTTATACAACAACGGCGCGTGCGTGAACGAAGAATACCCTTGCTGGACGGCTGAGGATATAGAATGCGCTAGCGAGACGGACGGGAGCGAACAGTCCGCCAGCACGGACGAGAGTGAACCATATGATGGCGAGTGTCGATGGCCAAACCGCGGCCGGACAGCTCTTGTCATTGCCGCATGCGGACGGGAAGCGCATCTTGTTGAATGGCTGTTAAACCGCGATGAGATACAGCTCAACGGCACCATCTCACAAGACGCTTTATCTGATGCAGTGCTGAGGAACGAGGATGAGTGTCTGCTGAGATTACTGCGGTCGCCCAAGGTTAGCGTGGCCGACGAATGGCTTAGAAAGCTACATCGGGATATGCCCAACCCCCACCTCTATCAAACTCAGTCGATTTTAGGATTGTGTATTGGAAAATCAGCGGCAGAGTATCGGCAGGCTCTACAAGATACACAGCTAGAAGCACGGAAGACTATACTGTAGCAGACTACGGAGAACCTTTAATGCCCAATCTCAAAAATTGCAGTGAAGTGTAGCGATCAAGCTATTAGCGTAAAAACATCGCAAGGCATTAATTATTCTGAGCAAAAACAGTGTGAGTCAGCCGCGCGTCTTTATGTAGACTCGTCTGCGACTACCAGTAGTCTTTCACAATGTTGCGGCTCGATTTATCCAGAATGAGAACCGAGAATTCAGTATCTCCGAAAGAAGCGTTCAAACATATGCAAGAGTAATTCGATACATGTATCTACGGAAATACTCTGACGAGTCCGATATGAAACTGAATGCGCCAGGCAAGTTTCGAACCGAGTGACTGCTGTTCGGACAGTAACAAGTGTACAGATGATGAGAAACTCACACGAGATGTGCGAGTGTACCAATTAGCGGATTATTTCGGCATCGATGATCTTCAAGTCTACGCTTTGGGAAAACTCAAGACCAAGGCCAAAAGCTCATGGACGAGCCAGGGGTTCATTGACTGCATACCAGAGGTATACGCTTCGACCACAGATGCTCAATGTCTGATGAGGCGAGCAGTAATTGACAATATCTGCGAGCATTCGGAAAAGGACCTCCTGCGCGAGGGATGGAAGCCAAACATGAAGGCGGTTCAAGCGACGATACGATTTACAATGGCCACAGGCCGACTGAACAACGACTAGGATGACCATCACCCCGGCTACTTTCCGCGGTAACGCTGCATACAACACTCGTGTCGCTGATAACAGGCGCCGCTTTAGCTGCTGTAGATAGGACGCTATACACTTGAGGAATAGCCTTCAAGCCAGCCAGTTAATACAAGCACCGCACGAGAACCCGTGCTACCAGGGAAAAGACGAGGACGAGAGCAGAAATGGGAGGAGGATGACCGCTTATGGGCTTGCAGGAGGCAGAGACGCCACTTTCGGATATGTAAAGTAGCTAAGCTAGTGAGCCCTATTGGCTTTTCTATATAGTCACCGGGCGTAGTAAACTTTTGGTTTGGTACTGTAAGAGTACCGTAAAAACCGTTATGGGTGTCGCTAGTGCTTTTAGTTAATGTTAGTTACCGGCGGGGTGAATCAGAACTGCTATTTCTGGCTCTCTAGGCAGCAGCCAGAATACACCCCACTAAATCATTATGTTGAAAACCCGCGACACCCATAACGGTTTTTACGGTATGTAACACCCATTTTGGTTTAGTTTGTACAAAGTGAGGCAGGAACAGAATGACTAGCAAGCGCTCAGAACTTTCCCTTTACCTGATACCGGTCACATTTGACGCATACAGTGGTATTCATCATAATGGGCATTTTCAGGCGTACATATTGGCATGATCTTCTACAGACACCCTATTCTATTTTCACGTCAAGCTAATCTTTAAAAAGAAGACCGTTCACGCCGAAGCCGACTTGACCGTGCCGCTCTAGCCTCCCGCCTCAGGAACGTACAATGCAGACGACTCTTGCTCTGGTCTTTTTGGGCCTGCTCAATGTCGCCTATTCGTCTTCCACACGCGTACATCTCCGTGACTGCAAACCCGGCAAACTGGTTTGCCATGGTGAGAGCCAGTATGGTCTCTGTGACATTGACAACACTGTTAGCTTCATGGATACTGCGGAGGGCACTAGCTGTGTCTGTTCTGGTACTGAATGCAGTATAACCTTCACCGCCGGGTCCGATACTAAGACACCGGCTCTTCCATCATCTCAGTCAGATCCTGGCCCTGATGCGCCTACACAGACGAGCCGACAAACGTCGTTGGTGTCCGCTTCCAAATTCTCCGACGCGTCTGCTGCTACCTCTGGTTCTGTTTGTTCAGCCGGCATCTCCGAGGGCAGCCCCGTTGATGCAAGCGTTGCGAATGCACAGCCGCTCTCTAAAACTAATGTGCCTGCCTCCGTCTCTACCTCCTCCAAGCCCGATGCGGACTCCGGCACAAACACAGGTGAAATCAGTGGAGGCAGGAATTATATCAAGACATTTTTAGGAAACGGTGAGCCGACCTCAGGCTGGCCAGCGCAATGGATAGGCTTCGATAGCATGTGGATGAACAACTTGGACAATGTCATTTCCCAATCGTGCAACGCCTTTAGACAGGCTAACAACTCGGCCTTGGAGAGCGCGGACGTCAAATCTGCTATTGAGAATGTTGCTCAGTCGTCTGGTGTCGACAAGCGCTTTATTCTTGCCATTGCCTTGCAGGAGTCAGGATGCTGCGTGCGCGCTCCTACCACCAACGGTGGCGTTAATAACCCTGGAATCATGCAGTCGCATGACGGCACCCACTCTTGCTACAACAAAGAGCGCTGCCCCAAAGATAGCATTCAAGGTATGATTGCGGATGGCGTCACAGGTACCCCTTCCGGTGACGGCCTCGCACAAATCTTGAGCAAAGTTGGCAGCAGTGACGTCTCGCGCTACTACAAAGCCGCACGCATATACAACTCGGGTTCCATCGCCCCAAGCGGCCTCCTCGAGGATGGCGGCTCCACGCACTGCTACGCCAGCGACATTGCCAACCGTCTCATTGGCTGGTCTCACGGCCCCAAAGGCTGCAGGATCAGCTAAGGCAACTCGTCTGTAGACCTGCGGGTATACATAGATAGTTTCAGGTGCCAAGAATATTGGAAAACATACATTGTAGTCACTTCAGCGAAGCAAGGGTGCGAATGCAGGACGTGAAGGTCGCACCTCTCTGGACAGTGCATGGTCTTCGACGCCCGTAGTGTGCTCAAATACGAATTTACAATAATACTATTTACGGTAGGAAGATGCTGCCACCTTACCACGTCCGCTTCTTGTTTGACGTCTTAGAGAGAGCCCTGTCTGCGCCACTAAAATATGCCCGTTTTGTAACCAGAGATTACCTCAGGCTTTCGAACATGAACTCAAGAGTCGAAATGTAGTGCTGTCCAATGCTAGGTCTCACTTTGTGCTGAATTATAGGTTCATATTGCCGTTGATCGAGACTTCCTCATCTTGGTTGTACGCGCCGTCCAGTATATCAACCAATTTCGTACTGTATCGTGGCCACCACACGCTAGTTACCAGTAGGTCGTTACGGTGCACCATTAGGACCACTTTTTGCATTGTTGCTTTTTGGTATCGAAAATCGAGAAAACGAAAAAGCCACGATTCGCACCACATCACGCCAAAACACGGCATCTTTAAGCGCCTACATCTTTGCTGATAGAGCCACGATTAAATATCGTTATATTTAGATAGAGAGAGAATTGATTGAACTTTATTTTCGTATATCTTACGACCGGTGAAGAGACGTATTTATAGAGAAATCAGCATTCAAAGATACCGTATTCTAGTGACTCGTAGTGCCTTAGGTGCTGACTAACGTAGGCGCCGCAACAGGGCGTCACAGGGCACCAAAGTACAGCATTTTCAAACGCTGATTTTCTTACATACACATCTTTTTACCGGTCACAAAGTGTATAAAAATAGAGCTTAGTTAACTATCTACGAATTGATATATATAAATAGCTAATTGAGGCTCTGTGGACATAGGAGTAAGCGTTTAAAAATGCCGTGTTTTGGTGCCCTGTGGCAGCGCCTACGGTAGTGTTTTAGGGGTAAAGGTCGGCAACACAACAAGGCACCACAAGGCACCAAAGTACAGCATTCTCAAACGCTCATTTCTCCACAAATAGATTTTTCTACCAGTCGCAAAGTACATCAAAATCAAGCTTAGTCAATTATCTGTTTACGTGTAAATTAGTATTTGATCGAGGCTCTGTGTGCATAGGAGTACTGTACCGGTACTGTAGTCTCGGCCTGTTGCAGGCTGCTCAAGCGTTCATTCTCCCTTTTCTGCTCTCTTCCCCGTTGTGTCTCACGAAGTCCCGCCCGGCGCTAGCATTAGCTCTGTGGCTCGAAAAGCGTTCCCCCAAGTATTCAGCGTCCTTTTTGTAGCGATGCACATTACCTCAAAAGTGCCACCTCGATATTTTGAAGATATGTCTTTTTTTATTATGAAAGCTACAGTTTATGTTCTCCAGGCAAACGACATAGCCATTCGACAAGAAGACTAGGGCAGGGAGACGAGGAGCCTAAACAAGCCTCTACGTCCTTAACTCGTGATAGTCTCGATTTGGAGATAGGAAGATCACAGCAAGCAATAGAAATAGGCACAACAACGCTAGAGCCACCGGCGCCATAGATGCCACCACGCTGGAAAGATAGAAAGTTCAAGTAAGACGAAAGTGATATGTCATTTTGTAAATCTGTTATTGTGTCTGAGCTCTGGCCTTGAATTGTGCTAGTTTGCATCGGCATGTTGATACGACATGAGTTCCTCATTACTATGGCCTCGGGTTGGTGCCCGGGTCTGTCAGATCCCCGTACGGACTGGACGTGTTCCACGACCGAGCCCGCTGCTTCCTAGCGATGTTTTCTTTGAAAATTTCGACCATACTTTACATTGTTAGCTCTCTCGTATTGTTAGTAGTGACGATAGCTTACGACCCGACACGTGCGTCCATGCCCTGATCTCCTGTCCCTGAGGGCTTGACAAATGACAGCGCACGCGATGCTTCCAAGAGTTCCATTAGGGCAGCTCGCATGTCGTCCAAAGTTGTATTCGGGTAGCTCGGTTCTGCGTGTTGCTGGTTGTGCTGAACTTGGGCACCATGCAGAGCCTCGCCATAAGCCTTGTCGGGTTGTCCCATGTTGGGCCCTGGGCCGGGCTCACACGCGGCAGTCTGCTGACCATACTGCTGGCCAAAAGCTTCGCCGAGGCCGACAGGCGTCTGACGGTTGCCAGACGGTGCCTGCGGTGGAGGATTTGCGCGGCGTTTCTGGCCCGCGGACCCAACTTGAACGTAGCTGCGATTGTTCTGTTGGCTCGCCATAACTAGATTAGATGAAGATGTCGGGTTTGACCGTGTCGCTGAAGCTGGCAGCTATCGGGTCTTTATAAGGCAGCCAGTTCTGTCTTTTTGTGTGCGAGGAGGTGCACAGCGAAATTAGAAGCCGCCACTGTTGGTGGCTGATTTTTGCCTACCCGAAAGCTTGCCTCGATGACGCTGTGCTAGCGCACCGCAAGACGAGCAGTACTTTGCAGGTGCAGGGGTTGACAAGCCAAAATGGGACGCATGAACGCCGCTGGAGTGTTGTGGAGCAAAGAAATGGGACATAAATACGTTGGCGAATTTATTGCCGTGCTAGCCAGCAAAACCTTGCCGCGAAGTGCGAAAGCAGTCTGTTGTCACCGCGATTTCAGGCTCCCGATCTGTTTTCGCCCACTCCTTTTGGTATGAAGCCGAGCCCATTGTATCGATCGGAGATCGCCGTCCATGGCGTTGCTCCGTCGACTGCTGACGCGAAAGTGGAAGAGCTGATGCGGGAGAATCGAGCCTTGCGAAGACAAATTACCTATTTCGAGAAGCTCCTTCAAGCAGACAAAGAGGTCATACCACGTATTCTCCACCTCTCTAAAGATTTGCGCGCAGTTGTCTGCGACTTCAATGCTCATATAGAAAGCCTCAACAAGGAATGGGGAATGCAAGACAGGTCGCCTGGCTGAATGGTGTCCGTGAGCCCGTGAGCACCGAGGAAGCTGTGCCGCGCCCTAGCCGCGCGATGGGCATATGCAGATCCGGGTTATGTCAGGACGTTCTTACTTGCATGTGAAGTGTTATGGAGCTCGGTTGGATATACTGGATTGGATTTGATTGTTACGGTTGGCGGAATTGGCTCTTTCTGTGGTACATACGACAATCACCTACGGGCTATGAGGCCCGAAGCTTGTTTTTCTATATTCTTTTTATGTTTTTTTACCGGTACACCAACAGGAATATAGTACGTAAAAACGGTTACGTTATTTATAGAAAATTTATATAAAAAAAACGGTCACTTCGCTATCTGCCAGGTGATCTGCCGAGCTGCGCCATCAGGCATTCGCGTTGTGGCGGCGCCTTTCCTGCATCTCCGGAATGTCCGAGCGCCCTCGTTGGTTCGCCGAAGAAGCTGTCCGCATCGCACGTGCCAAACAATACTTACGTATTTGACCTTGCCCTGGATTGCGTCGAATAATTATTCCGCAAGTCTCAAAAAAATGACTAGCTGTTTTACGCCATTACACGTTTGTGCGCAAGACGAGGCCAATCCCGACGCTTACAAGGTGAGCCTAGGCTCTGCGTGTTGGCCATAATTCATCGAGCTCAGGCCGGGCACCTGTTGGCTGTTCAAGGCTTTCACGTTTGGATAGATTGTGATCGGCGCCGCGCAGAGTGGCTGACCGCCAAAAAAAAATCGTTAGTCGCCGGTTGGCTTTAGCAATGAATTTAGCAGGGACAAAGAAGAATAAAATATTGCAGTATTTATTACTCCGTCCTCTAACTGGCCGCCCCATCCACCTTATGAGATATATCACAAGTGACGAGTGTGAGCTGCAGCTACTTGCCCACAGTGGATCTGCACATCACCACTGAAGCAGGGGCTAGCATCCAGGAACACAGCTCGATAGGTGCAAAATCACCCGAAGGGTGTCTCGAGCTAACAACGCCGCACGTGAAGAGCAATTTTGGGGCCACGGAACGAAGCAACCGAAGGGTTTGGCGTCTTTTAGACGTGCGCAAGGCACAAAGGTCTGCCTCCACCATCTAGCGAGTGCAACTAGGGGGCGTAGGCTGGCGTGCAGGATGTAAAATAGGAAGGGTGTAGAACAGGCTAGGCGTGCAGGGTAGTTTGGCGTGTAGAATAGGCGTGCAGGGTATGCTGGGCGTGTAGGTAAGCCGGGTGGGCGTATAGAGGTCGCTTTTTGCCGTCTGTGGTGGCGCATGGAAGCAAATAAGTGCTCTTACACACGCCCCGGTGTGGATTGAGGTCGACGTGATGGCGTGTCCGGGGATAACAAGGGGATTAAAGTTGGGGTGTGGCCGCCTTCCGGCGCCGTTGGTGGCTCATGCGCAGCAAAAAAGTTCTTTTCTCCTGAGCATGGGCGTGCAAAAGGGCGTGGCTTTGCTTGGGGGAAAACAAACTATCTAGTACCAGTTCAGATGGTGCCCTCAAACATGGTTCGTGGCATCTCCCAGCGTCTCTGGCATGTGGAAGCTACCTCCTGTCGGCTTCCGACAGTGTTTGCGAGGGAATTTGAACGGATTGAATTGTACATATACAGTATCAAATAATCATTATAGTATGATAATTCCCTTGCCTGTATGTATGTACGTATTAATGTTATATAAAAATGAAGTATTTGAATACAGGGATAAGAGAAAGTCGCTCTTTCAGCATATATCGGACGCAGGTCTTTTTTTGGTGCAGCGACTGGCTACCCCGCGTGGAGTGCCAGCGGGAAAAGACAAAAATAGGAACGGAAGAGCGGTCAGCCAGTTATGGCTATTTTGATCCATGGAATTACAAGATTTGGCAGAGTGCCGTCAAAGGTGATCCATCTTCAGCCACCATAAATAAGGCGAAGCATCAGAAACTTCCAATATCCTCAGTGATCTTCGCAAATCTACTCTTGGAGCTCAAAAGCAGTCTTGATCGGTTCTTGTGCTTTAGAGCATCATGGTTAAAACCAGGTCCGCCATACTTAAACGGTCACCACGACAGCGCGACGAGAATGATTCAGCGCAGAATGCCGTCCGTCAGTACAATATACTGCTTCAGCGCTACGATTACTGACTCGAGAAGCTCGCCTAGCTGCGAGCACCGCGTTGGTAGAGACTGCTCGTGAACCAGAACAACATTCGGCCAGGGCGCGGCCATCTGCCGAGTCCGTATCGGTGGCTCTTCAACGCATACTGAAACATGTCACGATTGCCGTGGATGATCTCGCTAAAATCCAACCGGCACAGCTCTTGTACGAGCGAGGACTTGCTGAGATCAATCTCCGTCTGCGCCATTTATTTGGAAGTATACACGAAAACCACTCCCGCAGTAGTGCTACTATCGAGAACGACATTGTGCAATGCGCTGGTGAACTGACGATGATGCAAATAAGCGGCTTGCGAGATGCTGAGGTGGCCCATAAAGAACAGGTCGCGGCCGTCTTCCAAAGATTGACCGATGTGGTATTGACCGAAGTTCCCCCCAACTTTCTCCAAATTTCTCTTCAGAAAATTGTCAGTGGGGACTTGAAACCGAACTTCGAAAATTCACATGTACCGAGATCCAACAGTGCGGACGAGGAGTATCTCGACAATCAATGTCAAACGTCATCGCAGGCCTCTGATGACGAGGTCAACGGTGTTCCCAATGACAGGCTTGGAGGCGACCCGCAGGGCTTTCAAAAACGGTCAAGATCTTTCGCTGAAGGACGTTCGCAATCAAAGCAGCATGACCAGGATGAAGAACAGCGAAGAAAAAAGGCAAAAACGGATGTAAAGATTGTTTCCGTCGAACCACAACCAGAAAACGGACTCAAATCTAAACATGTTACTCTACAGAACGAAGATAATGCCAAATTGGGTGTCACTTCGCATGAAGAATTTCACGGTGATCGACAAGCTGTCGTTCTTGAGGTCGTCGACAGCCAAAAGCGCAGACATGAACTTAGGCTTCGTCCACGGGGAGCTGAACGTGCCGACCGTATCCTGGACCGGCAAATTATACGACCCGTTCAACTTAGTCGAGGTGTTCTTTTCTCTGCTGAGGGTCAGGCCGCCATGCGCGATAACGAGATCATTTCTTCCTTGATACAAACGTCCGGGAATGTGATGGAGAACCCGTGCACGCACTGCAAGCACGGGAGCAGAACTCCATTTGAAGACTGCATTATGATCGTCGACGATGAGAATTTCGATCGTTGCGGGAACTGTGAATGGATAGGCGGAGATTGCCAGGGAGGGTTCATCTCTGCAACGGCGAAGCAGCCGCCTGATCCTGCAGGTGAGTTTCTTCCTTTCCGCAACATCCGGACGATTATTTACAAACAAACTCTTCCAGCCGATAAGACTGTTAAACAGAGCAGCGGAGCGCAACACGCAGACGCACTTTGATGGCGCGCAGCCGCTCTACGGGTCAAGCTATGGCAATATAGTCAGCAGAAGACATAGCTTTACGGCTGCTGAATTGTGCAAGCAGTTCTTGTGCTGGTATATAGCTACATCTCCCACGGACTGTTCTATCAGTTGGATAAAGGCTGTTCAGTAGAACTCTCATATTTTTTATAGCGATGACCGTGGTATTTAAGCAAGTCCAGGGATTTAACGATGTATCCGAAGCTTCATCAGAGAACTTCATATGCCTGGCTCGACGGCCTTTGCATGGAGCTGGTCAGCCGGAAAGACATGGACATGGCGATGTGCGATGTGCGATGTGACGTTTTCTTTGAAAGCTCTTCCGAATCTGTCGAAACTGACCAAGGCAGCGCTGCAGATACGAGTTCGTAGTGGATCCGGGGTACTTTCCTCGGCCGTATCGCGGTGATGCAGCGGAACCAGATGCAAAGTTTCGGAGTCCACTCTCGTGCAGAGGCGCTTGACGGCCGTTTTTCAATGGCTGCCACACGGCATATGGTTTGTGATGAGCATGCGAAGCGGAACTGCAAACCCCAGCGCCGGGCAACGTTCAACGGCGGTTGGGCGGTTTCCGGGTCGCGCTGGAGGCTTCTGTCACTTGAGAGGAAGCTCATGCGGCGTGGGCACAGCGGTCGATAGAACCTAGTTAGGCAGGCGAAGCCCCGCTGAACCCTCTTCCAGGCCGCAGCCTTGTCTGTCACTCTTGGGGGGGCGTTGGATTTAGCATCGGAAAATGTGATGAAAACCTGCCTCCGGGTAAGCACCTCCGGTCGAACATCATGCCCATGGCTATGTGCTAGGGAGCGCATCCGGCATGCGAGTTCGGGAATTGCGCTAAGCATACTAGCTATGGGCGTTGATTGCGTAGCAGGTCATCGGTAGGGTGTGCAAAGCAGGGAAGTCTTCTTCTTCGACCATCAGTCAGGTAGGAGAACATGTTATGTACAGTACCTGGATCGCGAAGCAGCCGGGAGTGTAAAAGCTACCTCCAAAAGAAAGCAGAGTAGACGAGATCAGAGGAGCAAAGCAGGACGAAGTGACTTCTAGCATTTTTTTAGGGTGTACGAGGGACAATGTAACCATCTGCTGTGTAAGGCTTTAATTCAGCAATGTGAGAGCGCAAAGCAGCTGCACATGTAGACAAAAGAAGGGCGTCCAAAAAAGGGCGTCCAAAGAAGAGATGTCCAAGAGGAGGGCGTCCAAAGAGGAGGGTATCCAAAGAGGAGGGCGTCCAAAGAGGCGTCCAAAGAGGCGTCCAAAGAGGCGTCCAAAGAAGAGATGTTCAAGCGGAGATGTTCAAGAGGAGATGTTCAAGAAGAGATGTCCAAGAGGAGGGCGTCCAAAGAGGAGGGCGTCCAAAGAGGAGGGCGTCCAAAAAGGAGGGCGTCCAAAAAGGAGGGCGTCCAAAGAGGAGGGCGTCCAAAGAGGAGGGCGTCCAAAGAGGAGGGCGTCCAAAAAGGAGGGCGTCCAAAAAGGAGGGCGTCCAAAGAGGAGGGCGTCCAAAAAGGAGGGCGTCCAAAGAGGAGGGCGTCCAAAAAGGAGGGCGTCCAAAGAGGAGGGCGTCCAAAAAGGAGGGCGTCCAAAGAGGAGGGTGTTTAAAGGAGGGCGTGCAACTAGAGGTGTCGGCAAACGGCGCGAAAGAATATCAATTGCGCCGAAAAGTCTTTTTTTGCTTCTCATCGTCGCGAAGAATAAAGAAATTGCAAGCCCTCCTTTCTCTCATTCTTTTACGTAATATATTTTAAATCAATTCCATTCATCGGTACAGTAAGCAACCCAGACACCCGGGCACCCCGGGGCGTGTTGTAGATACACCAGGTTATATCTCAAAGAAGTAGGTACGAAAAAAAATACACAGAAAAAGCATCTGGCAGCTTGCAGCGTTGCGGAAGCTTGTAGATTTTGTGGTGGCGTGGGGAAGCCAATTCCTCTACCTTCAGACATAGATAAGCAATAGAGCAAACACATTTGAAGAGACTTGTTCACATGTTAAATTTTACAGCCACGACAAGATGGTTTTGCACAGAACCAAATCGTAGTGAGGTCAGAAAGCGTTCTGACGAATTGTGCAATGTCCGGCCGTGGCTTTGTTTTGTTGACAAATACCACTTTGCCGCCCCTGTGGTGTACCTTCATCGCGAAACGTCGGGCCAAAGTCCTGGGGCCATGGAATTCCAGACTTGTTCCAAGAATGATGAGCATCTTTACCTGGCGTTGATCGTTTGCGATTATGTGCTCGACTTCGACCCCTTGTGGATGTTGGTCGTCCGAGCATACAATACCTGGATAGAGCCGGCCGACGGTGATTCTGCGCTTACGTCTGTTAATCCTATCTTGACATCTCGCGTGACACTTCGGGCACCTGAACTGTGTACCGAGGTCTTCGAGTGGCTCATCGTTCTCCGACTCGTAATCGTTCCAGTCGAACTTCGAGCAGCAGAGCTCACATTCAATATTCTGATGTCTCCGTGCAACAGTACGCATATTGGGGCGCCAGTCTCTGACGTCATGTTGGTGTTCAGTCCCACGGCGGCCTCAAGACCGTCTAGATTTTGGGTGTACAAGCGCAGCAGCTTGCCCTTATCCCGCAGCGTAGTAAACAGCCCGTGCGTTTTGGTGGGCTCGCCTGGCTTGCTCTAAAAAGCTATTTCGGCCGTCCTCTGTTGAGAGGGAAGATCGCAGGAATACATTTCCGTTTGCGTAGCGGCCGCCTTTAGAACGGTAGTCCTGATCCGGTCAGTATACTGTGGTTGACAAGGAGGTCATCAACGAACAGCTATTCCGGCAGCTGTACTGATTCCTGCACCTGCTAAGGCGATAATGTCTTTTTTTCTCGCCACTAGCTCCGCGATTCTTCCCAGCTCGTCGTCTCCAGGAAGCACTTCGACCATTTATCCTCTGCTGAGACGAGGCTTGAGCCTTTTCGACGCATTTGTGGCCCCCCCGGGTAGAAGTCGAACGCCTCGGCATCATTTTGGACGATGCCGCGGAGTGTCTGAAGATGACAGAAAGAAAATGCATCCTGCCCGACAAAAAGAGCAAGAGCCTCTTATATATATGAGCTCAGCAGGTGAGGCCTCCGAGCATGGGTCACGCAGTCGACTGACGTAGCCTTGCTCTCTGGTACTGCTCTAGTAGCGCTCCATCTTCACAGAAACTTGACTTGGGCGTCACAAAGGCGTGTGCGAATACGAACATCCCCTACTTGTAGCATTACGTTTGACGCGGCTGAAATAGAACCTTGAGTTAAATGATGTCAAAGCTATTTGCAATGTCTCTGCCTTAGAACGGATAATCTAATGAGGCTCATTGTACACTCTCTGCGGCTAAGGACTGACAGCCGCATGCTTCTTGGCGGAGGCAGGATGCATGAGCAGCTGACTTACTCTATAGCGAGACTGGTAGACTTTTGATAGTCGGGCTAATACGCGTAGGTATGTATCATTTTATGAAACATTGACTCTGGCACCTTCGTGAGTGTACATATGCCAATCCGGTCGCCAGGTAACAGCTAGTAGCCACTTGTTCGATTCCAATGTAAACATTTACGTAGGCATTTTGTTACCTTTCCTCAAGGCAATCCGAGTTCATATGTCATGGCAACCTCAATATATCACAGTACGTTCATTATCAGAGGTCAGAAGGTGGTAGGTGGCATGGAAGCTAGACCAGACCATCTGCCGTAGAGTAGGCTGAAATGACCTGAAGGATGGTGAATTGTGCCCAAGTGCTTATGGCGCGTTTGAACGTTACATTTGCTCTATCTTATGTTTGGCGTCCCACTCAGGCCTCTCTCCTTCCTGCTCTTGCTCTTGTGGTGATGGGACACAGAGGTCACCATGCTCGCTATTTATGGACATTGAGCCTCCGTCACGAAACACTTCCACGTTACTCAGCAGCTTACTTGTCCTCAGATCTTCCACATCTCGCCCGTATAACGCGGTCTCGTATCCATCGACCAGGCAGAAGTAGGCGGGGCCATCAGCGAGCTCGATTCTATACAGCCTAGAGCCTTTCAGAGATACCTCGGCTCTGTTTGTCTTCGGCTTCGTGCGCATAAGCTCCGCTGTATGTTGCGTAGTCCAGACGGGTGCTTCTCCTGACTTATGGTATAAACTACCATGAATGGTTTCCACAATGACGGCCTCGTTGCTCATGAGGTCGTCCTCCTCGACCTTGCATTCGAGCAGCTCATCCAGACCCGCACCATAGCTTACTGTCGGCGTCGCCCCCGACGCGGCACTGCGAACCCGCAGATATCGTGTGCCTCCGTCGTTGAGCCGGATCCTGTAAGTATAGACGGTTTGGTCGCAATCGGGCGGTTGGTCGCTTAGGTGTTGTTTCGAGACGATGGGCGCGTCTCTTGTGCCAGTAGATTCCTGGACCAAAGGCCAAAGTCAGGTTTAGCATAATGCACATAAATATTCCAGTATTTGCGTACCTGCAGCTGCTTTTGGAACGGGTCGAAGTACTGCCATCCCCCGTCACATGGGTCGGTTGTGATGCATATTGTCTGTATGTGTTGGTGTCCGTTTTGTTGTCTGCGTCGGACAGATTCGCGGTCCGCGTGTGATCCTAGTCCTGTCCATTTGACGGGTTTGACGCTGGGTCGAGGCATGTTGTTCGTACGTGATTGTGATGGGCGAGAGGGGACGGGGCCGAGCCATTTATGTAGGCCCTGAGCTTTAGGTAGCCCGCTTTTGTAGCCCACTCCTAGCTCACCCGCAAGCATGCTACGGCAACGGCCAACTACTGCTTCAAGTGGGGAGAAAGCTGGAAATTTGTTTACCGGTATGACCAGAGGCAAGCTTACTCAATTAAGCATTCTGCACGGCCTGCACATGTATGCGCTCCTATAGGCCCACCACCCCACACAACCACTGCCATGGTCTTACAGCCGGGAAAATCCCATTTACGAGGCTACTGCCTTGGGGACGAGAACTAGGCCTGTGCCATTCCACGTCGACTGGAACGTTGCGACGCAAAGCAATTGCATCACCTCACCCAACCCTTATTACGTGCTGGAGAGCCGATACGATTTGTGACAGTCTTACATCCGGAAAGAAAGATTGGCCCGACCCTTGGCTTTTGAGCCTGTGAACACCGGTAGTCTTCCGGGCTGCGGAACCACCATTAAGCGAAGTAAACTTTTACATTCTGCCGAAATATATGGCCACTGTCGTCGCCTAAGGAAAGATCGCCATTTGGAATCACTTGACACACATCTCGTCCTCCTTTCTTTCAAGGGAAACTTTGACCAACATACGTGCGCTTTCTTGAGCACCAGTATGACGACAATCTTTTCTGGTTCACCATCTCCATATCTTTTGCCCGGCAAAGTTGTACATCTTGCGTCTGCTTATGGCCGGCTACTGCCTTCGCGAGTCTGACCAACTGCCAATCGACGTTCGCAATATCACGCGGGATTGAGCTGGCCGAGTTGGGATGCTCAGGCAGGTTTCTCTTCGACAGACTTTTACAATTTGCGTGCCGACCCTTGGAGAGCAATGAGTCTTTCGTCTCAGGACATGGCAGGGTATTGACATTGTCTTCGCCCTTGTCGTAGTCGTTATCCTTGTCAGACGCGGCACCGGGCAGCCGAACGACAGCCTTGGACACAACTACCGATGAGGTGTCCATATGTGAGGCTCTGTGCTTCAGGGCGCGGTGCCTCTTTCTTTCTCCGCGACCTTGGCCTGGAGGGCGACCGATGCGCGCGAATCCGCACTTAGCACGCAGCACCGCGAGCTTGGGATCATGATAGAAGTCGCGAATAGTTCTGGAAAGATTGAATTTTGGACCTTGCTCTTCGATCAGCTCGTGAAGCCGCTGCCGCAACCAGTCAATAGGTTCAATATCGAGTTCAAACCTAAGCAGTTCTTCAAGTGTATGGTAGAGTTGGTAGAGGGTGTCATACGAGCCGATACTCCCCTTTCCCACGATCTTCACCTATTCCTTGCTCAACAACTGGAACGTACTGACCTTGCCGTCTGCTAAAAATGCCAAAATCGCGGTTCCGCGGCTGACTTGACGATTACAGTAAAATCTCTTCACATTCTCATTCGAGGAGAGTGGATCCCCGAACTTGAAAAGAAAGGAGGAAGGGCAGGACACGGCGAATTTGATACCAGCGAAGAGCCGAGGGTTGCACAGCTGGCAGAGTGAGAATAGGCAAGCGAAGCCATTAGGAAGGCTGTTCTCTGTATAAAGTGACAGCGTACAATTGCCTTACCTTGGCTCATTGCTGCTCCGATGATGGGATGCAGTTCGCGATGAAGGGTCGTGGCAAGATGTTCTTGGTTTGACAGGAATAGATCTGATAAAAGTATCTGTGGAGACGTTACATCGATGGCGCGACCCTGTCGAGTCTCCGCGCTACAAAAAATTCTTCATGCCATCGACGTTCTCGCAGTCCACATATCGAAGCAACCTCTGGCACGCTTGAGCACACGTTTCCTCGAGCTGAAGCTCGATCAAACGATCAACCGTATTGTCCTCGGTGCCGTCTGGCCAACTCCGCTTCGATCTATCGTCCGACTCGGCCAAGTGCTCCACGGTTTCCACATCCGAATTGCCACTTTCGCTGGCACTGGAGGATATCAAAAGAGCAGTCTCGTCATCCTCGGAGGTCTCGCAGCTAAGTCGCAAGTAAGCTGCATGCTCCCCTGCTGCGAAGTCCCTCTCGCGGGGCTGTCGCCTCAAATTGCGGTTGCAAGGCATAACGCCAGAAGGCCGCACACAGGGCGCTTTCCCAGTTCTGTCGAATTCCTCAACCTAGATACCGATTAGGGCTATGCATCGACTGAACGTTCGGGCTACCAACCAGCGCATTCAAGTCCGGGAAGCCATCAGCGGGGCAATGCTTTGTGATGCGCCAAACACCATGCGTAGGGTCTTCATATAACACCAGAGTTCGGATGTTAGCCTTCAGCCCCAGTAGTCGTGCCTTGTTCCCCAGGGTAAGGCCGCACTTCCTTGCGGTTTCTTTTTGCCGGTGAGAATGTCGTCCTTGTGCAACCATGCTTTTGAAGCAATAATTGCATGCAACCAACGCTGCGGCAACACAGCGGGAGCTAAAGTGGTCCCCATTTTGGCAGTATAAATGCAATATGCAAAGCAGAAATTTGCTGCTATACTGAAGCATGGTACGGTGGTTTTCAAAGCAGTAATTGACGCCGTTGACCACCCAAACCACTCGCGCACTTTGTAAAAATGGTTTATAACGGCCCTGGGTGCTCATTGGCGGAGAGGGGGGGCGGTTGAGAGACCTTCTCAGCAGAAAAGAGCTGTTACGCATCACAGACGAATGCCGTGGACACTTTTTGACGATGCAGAATTGCCCGGAAGAGAGCGTGCGCACGGCGCCGCCGGCGGTGCACTGCTCGCGATGGCTTCAAGTCTTTGCACGCCACTGAACCCCACCGAACGCACACCTCTCTTTCTCAATCTACACCCTACTGTAACAATCAAGCCAAGAGGTCGCCTTTTGCTTTGACCATGTCAATGAGGGACGCGGAAAAATTGCTTTCGCCACTTGTTTACTCTTATTGTTCGAGGCTGCTTACCTCAGCCGATAGCCGAAAAGCACTTTCTTGCTTTTACCCGCCACCAAAGACACCCAACTACCAAGTACAGGGATGACTGGGCGAAGCGACCGGCGAGGCAGGTTATTTTTACACTCAGTCTTTCGGGCACCTTGCTTCAATAATGGCTACAAGGGCAGGGGTGAAGCCAACACTACCGGTATCTTTTCAATTCTTCGAATCATTTTCTGTTCTCCAGTTCCCGCTTTGGAGAGTGGCTAGAATGCAGTGTCTGGTAGAAACTGGCAACAGTGAACTGAAATTGCACATAGTTTTTAGGCAGCTGTGACAACACAGGGACCACGATCGATAGCGAGGCAGGGAAACTGCCACAGCACATACCACAGTTTGCACAACGAGGCTACCTCGGCACATTGGCGAAGAAATCCTTGTTAGGCAATATCGTAGGGAGAGAACAGCCAAAATGGATGTCAACAAGGAAACAAGTACATCCAACTACAAAAAGAGGAAACAAACTCACCAGCATTTCATCGAGCCCGAGAAAAGAACCCCCAACTTTTCCGCCTCAACTTTCGCGAAGCGCCCAACACGCGCTACCGGGCGGAAAAGTTTTGTTGGTAAAGAAGTTCCAGTTGGCCACTGGAGAAACCCGCCGGCCTCGGAGTTAGGAAAGAAGCATATAGTGGTTGCATATATTGACGCAAGCGATTACCTGCGCACGCGAATTGGAGCTATCGTCAAAGATGGCGGTAAGATGCCCAAGAACTTCTCACGAGCTTCTCGTGCTGGCCGGGTCACATTCGACCAAATTTGCTTCTATGCGCACCTTGTCGGACTAGACCGTTTGCAAGTCAAAGAGTACGTCAGACAACGAGTTGGTGCTCTCGAGAGCACGGAACAAGACCGCATCGTGGCGGAGCAGAGGGCTGTCGACCAAGCAATAGCCGAGGGAAGAAGGCTTCTCCAAATCAGCAACCCCTTCGGATACCCTTCTAAGCTGCCACAGGTTGCGAAAGGAGAAGACTTGGCAATAGCACTCGATAATGGCGCTCCCGGCAGCACGGCTCAACCTTCCTCCGTTTGCACTCTCCACGAAAGCTTTCCTCCTACAGGATCAACTTTGAGCTATTGGCACGGCGAGAAAACCTTGACTAAAAGACACGCTGGAGGCGTCTACATCGCGGCACTAAGCAGGCACGAGCTTGATGCGTATCATCGCACGCGCCTGTACCAAGGTACTTGTGGCGAGGCGACCGGCGAAACGCCCGGCACGCGTGGGCTTGACGCGGCTGCCGCCGCTACTAAGACTCGCACGTCGGCTCATGCTTTTTCGAAGGGGACCCAGGTCATGCCTGCGAACTGCAGCAGCTTTCATGAACCAGCCTTGCGTTCATACGACGATAAATACTCTGTGCAGAAGGCCTCTGGATATAGCAACGCCATTCTTGCTGCCCCTACATGCAGCACAAAAAACTGTCCCCGGACTACTTATCCCATCCATGCCCAAGCTGTTTCCGCGCACGACAGCAGCAGCCACGCCCGGAGTAGTCCTTCATCCAGCAACGAGTGGATGGAGACTGCTCTAAACAACACCGCGCACGCCACTGCAGATGGCGAAAGCAACTACGCCGAGGCCGTACACACCACCGACGCGGCGACTATCGGCGTCAACGCACTCAACATATTCCAGCATCGAAGATACGAACCACCCAATTTGCCACAACCGGGACCTTGGCGAAACGTTTCTCCTATCGCTTACACACCGCCAATGCGTTTGAGCCCCAATGAGATGGAGCGCGAGGCGACCAACTATGCAACTCACCAAAGCAACAGTAGCTGCAGACAGAGTCTGGACCTTGTCGGACTTCCGCGAAGCTACGAGTCTGCTGCGCTTCAAGCGACTTTACGAAGACGTAGCGACTCAAAGGACACCAAGATCTCTGACGGCGTCGAGTACGAACAAACACTCTGGGCCTCTCAATGGGAAGCGCGTATCGCAGGATACTCCCAGGACTACTATAGAGACTGAAACCTTGATTGGTGTACCGGTATGATGCATAGGTTAGTATGCTGGTAGTATGCGATAGTGCAGAGTCCCGGGGCTATCCTAGCTTGATTCCTTATACAATACGCATTTTGCGAGCCTGCCTTTCATATATCTCAATTAATATTGATGTCGTAATCTACTGGACTAAACTTAGGCTGATTGCTGTCTACCATCGTTTTAATCATGTGAAAGACAAAGATCAAAGAAAGAGTGTAGATTGATCGGTACCTAACAAGAACGTAGCGCTAAGTGTAGGTTTGCGGGCTGCTACAGAGCCGCGGAGCAAATATCTTTAACAAATCAATCGAATACACATTAAAATGTGACTGAAAAAAGTGAAGATGGATGTTCGGATAATCCTGGCGACGTGCCGCTCCCAGTTAGTTCGAGCTTTTCACTGAGGCGACACTGGAGTCGCTCAGACAACTGTATCGTGATAAAAACTCCGAAGCAGCCTCCGCATCGCCACTAATCATACTGAGCAATTCTGTGAGGCTCGCTCCTGAATTCGCAATGATTTGCTGTAGATCCAGATCCAAGTCATGACCAGGTCGCCAATCTTCCACCTTCGTATCAACGACAAGCTTTTTGTAGTTTCTGGTTCCTGTCCTTTCCATGATCGAAAACTATCGCCGAATTCGCTATGCTGGGTTGACAGAAGCGATAAAAAGGCCAACCACTATTATATATTTTCGTTGACAGTTCCAAGTGCCAATCGGAATGGGTGTTGCGAGTGCATATAGTTGGTCTTGGTGGGGAGGGCCGTCCATTTCTGCCTACAAATCTCGCTGGCCACTACAGGCTCCTCACTCCCGCAGATCAAGAAGGAATTCCTTGCAAATACAGCTCATGCAACTGTCTCCAGAGGCGTTATATCGGAGTTCTTGATAGACAACGGTATAGATCTCAGTGACAGTGATATCACACATGACTCAGAAGCATGTTCGATGCCAAAATTGGTATGCGAAGAAAGCCGTCAGAATTTACGGTGTCACTCGGTAGTAGGTGGTAATGACATCACATTGAATCTGCCAAAGTGGGGAATACGTTAAACCAAAAGAGAGACAGTCCAGGTACCTACAAGGAACAGGAGTACAGTCATGGGCAAAAGGGCCTCACGCTTTTTAAACTAGTCCTTCTTTCTAGGCTACTTCAGCCAAAAGTGGCAGGTACTTTAGGCTACTTAATTTATATCTAGTCAGCTAGAAATGGCGTCTATTACTAGTAGGTATAGACATAGCATTTATTACCTGCGCTAGCACGTAAGTAGCGGCAGGTACCAGCAGGTTTCTAGCTTAATTAGGCTAAGCTTTACAGTGCGACCCGAGCTAAGAGCTACCTTCTCCAGCATCTTCGCCACCATAACTTACCGTCCGATCTGTCATGCGAGTACTCTAACCGCGCGCATAAAGTTTAATTTTAGGTGCTTTAGCCTAACAAGATTTTTAACACCCGGCGCATTATTTCACTAATATTTTATTTTGTTGACAATTTATTAAGCCATATAACTGCTAGGTCAGCAGCATTGCAAGACAATATTGCTCCAACGTCCTCAGCACCGACGTCCTCAGCTCCGATTATTATCTTTAGATTAAAAGTCTAGTACCACTTTCTTAAAAGTCTATATAATAGATTTTAAATTAAATATTAGTAATTATAATAATAAGCTTTAATATATTATATATTTCAAAATAAAAAAGATATTATAAATAAGATTAACATCCTTATTAACTAGTAACCAATACTAAAGTTAGTTACTTTATTAAAAAATAGTCTGTAATAAATAATATAATAAAACCTAAAAAAATACTTAAGAATAGCTTTATAAGAATACCCTATAAGATAGAAAATAAGAGTTTTAGACTAACAGAATCTTTTACTAATAATTATTTCTCTTTAGTTTTAATAGTTAATACTTTAAAGTCTAATTTAATATAAATATAATAATAAACTAAGTAAATATAAGATATATAATCATAATATTATTTCTTAAGATATGAGAGAAAAAAGATAAAAATAATAGATAGGTCATAAAACTTAATGAGGAATATTTTAAAGATATCTTATAAAATAATGATAATACATAAATTATTAACTTTTAAATTTTATAGAAAATTGTTATAAAAAATATTAATATTATATATTAATAATAAAAATAAAAGTAAAAGGGTTAACTAGGTTAATAAATTAATAACCTAGGGTAATAATTTATTATAAAATATTTATTAGAATTATAGATATTTTCTTTTATTAGAAGACCTTTATTATTTTGTATAAGGTAAAGTTACTATATATAGAAATATTATTTCTATCTATCGATAATTAGAATAAATGTTATAGTTAACGTGTTAGTAGGGGTTAGTATAGATGATGTCTAGTTATGGTTAGTAATTTGTACTATTGAAACTACCCCGCACTAGTCCTTAGGTAAAGTGTTCGCCTAACGCCAGCTAACAAACGACCTTCTCCTAGAGTCTCTCTTCTCGCGCCTAGAACAGTCATCCTCTATCACTCAATACGACCTCGAAGCCTCTAATGATGGCTAATACAATAGATTTGACTGAAAATCGATGCTTTAGCTGTACGAATGCAACATCCTTTCGTGATGATCAGGACTTCCTGTTCGAGGCAGCGGATGAAGATAGACGGCCTATTCTAGTCAAGTCAGAGCAAACGGCGATAGTTACGTCTCGAGCTGTAACTTTACGGAGAGACAGTTTGCCTGGCTTGCCCTCTCTAACACAGTCATCAAAGGATGGCTGCGATTTCTGTGGCTTTCTGCGAGACATAATTGCTGCTGAGGATACACAAGATGAAGCAAGGCGACTATTTGGTTCCGCCTTCTCTGATCTGGATGAACCATGGACTATTTCAATAAGTATTCATTTTAGATGGAGAGATGAATTTGAACATGATGGCAGAGGACAAGGTTTGCTAGGTGCTTTCATTATGTTGAACTTTGAAGATGAAGAAGCAGAAATCACACTCTTCTGCTTGGCAGAGGGCCTAACAGGTAAGTATTTCTTTATTACACTATTCTTTCTATGCTCCTATTCGGCCGCATTCAATGTTTGTCCATTGACTATTCCAGGCTCGGAAGCGTCAGACGTGTGGCTTAGACTCGCCGCGCCCTCTGATCAGGAGTACTATACGGATGATCGGCTGAATTGGATTTTGAAGGCATTCAATGAAGACGAGAAAGCCGGTCCGAGCCACTCGTCGTTTTTGCCGCAAAGGCTCCTCCACGTTGAGGGACGCTGTGCACGCCTTGTTGATCGCAGTGGCGTTAGCTCATCTGGCCGTGGGAAGGCAACACCCGCCTATGCTGCTCTCAGTTATTGCTGGGGATCCGCGGAAGACGCGAAAATTCAACTGATGACAAAAGGGGATTCTCTGACCCAAAGACAAAAGGGAATTTCCACAAGCGAGATGACAGCTGTGATAAGAGATGCAGTTGCCGTTACTCAGAGTCTAAAGATCCCGTACCTTTGGATCGATTCTCTATGCATCTTGCAAGACGACATATCGGACTGGGAAAAGCAGTGTATCGACGTCTGCGATATCTATGCCAGCGCATCTGTTACTATCTGTGCTGCTTCGTCAGGCTCCTGTCTACAAGGCTTTCTTAGGCAGCGAGGGACACGTATCCAGATCCCCTTTTCTTCTACTCTACATCCTGGTATTTCTGGGGGTATTACACTACAGTTCAAATACGCCGGATACCCCCGTGGCAACGCTTTTTGCGAGGCAACCGCGGATACACTCTACAGTCGATGGGGTAGCCGAGGGTGGGTTTTTCAGGAACGATTTTCAGCCTCGCGAAAGCTGTTATTTGGGAATTCAAATATTCACTTCTATTGCCCATCTTCAATCAAGAGCATGGGTAGCACCATTGTGAAGCGAAACGATACCTCGGCGCTGTCTTCGGATCGCTTTGATAGTAGAGAAAATATCTATCAAAGCTGGTCTCACATTCTACTTGAATATTCTCATTTCGAGCAACATTCTTTCACTAATATAACCGATATTTTGCCCGCGCTCTCTGGTTTAGCATCGCGTTATTGTAACTGGCTACTGGATGACTATCACGCTGGTCTGTGGAGCGGGGACCTGTTCCGAGGCCTCATGTGGTACTGCGATGGCGAAAGCGAGTCAAGGTCAAGCAGAGATGCCCACTTTACATTCAAAACCCAGAGAGAGTATCCTGCACCGTCCTGGAGCCCGCTTTCCCACGGCAGGTCTGTTACTTACGGAGCGGTATATAAGGAGCATCAATGTTTCTCGAGTTTTCGGTCAGTGTATCAAAGCTTGGAAGTAGTCACTAGCACGATTGGCGATAACCTCTTCGGCGAGATTGACAGCAATTGGACGCTTCGCGTCCATACCCATGTTCTAGACTTAGCGACCTTGGACAAGCGAAGGCTACAGATTGAAGATATTTTCAACGATGAGGCGTGCAGGGGGATCTTGGTATATGAGGGCAAGAAGCTTGGCTATTTCGAGTTGGATTTTGCATATGACTCTTGGCACAACAAAGCTTGGAATTTAACATCAGATGCGCCATGCTCGATGATGGATGAGATCGAACGGTTTAGTATGGTATTACTTGGGAGTTGCAAAGTCAGACACGCATATGAGCCGCAAGAAAAAGCAAGGCGGGCTCTTGGCGCTTGTGGTCTGATATTGTTTCCGGTCCCTAATTCAAACAGCTATTGTCGAGTGGGGGCCTTTTTCCCGGGTTTCCCAGGTAGTCATCATGACGGGCTTCGACTAATCAAGAGGGACAATGCCCCGAGAAGTATCACCATTATTTAATGAAATAGAGGAGGTATTACGAGCCCTGTTTCCGGCATCTTTAAATGTAGGTATAGCTCTAATAAGCTATAATATAGTATACTTAGAGATCTCTAGCGCTTGAAAGGTTTTTGCTTATCTCTAGGGCTTTCTTACTAGCTGAATTATAACACTAATAGTTTAACCTCTTCAGTACCTTCATCTAGCGGTGATTTGCTTCTTAATATCATCTTACGACTAAATAGTAGCTATTTCTTAATATACTTTTTCCTACTTCCTAGCTAGTTAACCCTATGAAGTATTATAACTATATCTCTTCGATATGCCTAGGTATAAGAGTGGAACTAGTATAACTAGATTTAACACTAGGCATTAGCATGACCGTGCGGAAATCCTTCACCCGCCCGCCCAATCGCGCGACGCCGCGCGACCTGGGTGAGCTCCGCTCCGGTGTGTCGCGCGACCCGCTTCAGCTGAGCGAGCCAGGCATCTTTGCAGAAAACTGTTTATCAACTATTGTCACAAGACAACACACAGGGCCGAAGTAAATGCCAGTGCCAACGACGAAGCCAAGAAGCCGCTGAAGCTGAAGCCAACAAGGCCGCCTAAACTGAAGCCAACAAGGCTGCTGAAGCTAAGGCCAACAAGGCTGCTGAAGCTGAGGCCCATAAGGCCGCTGAGGCGAGGAAGAGGGCTGCAGAGAACCCCTACGTTGGAGATCAGAGATTTGACCAAACAGAGCTAGGCCAAAACAGCAAGCATATACGTACGCGACGCTCATTAAGGCGAATTCTCCGATGCCAGAAAAATACTTCTATTGACTCATCCAAATGATGCTGAACTGGAAAGATCTGCGCAACGCAAGAATTAAGAGATGACAATTAAATGCCAGACTAGTACGGGCTATTTGCTTGTTACAGACCCTCAAACCAGCCATTCAAAGCTCCCCTATGCCAGGGCAGGCTATCTAGTACGACGATCCGATTATGCGACCGCGGCCGCCGCTTTCCAGGACGCTGCGAATACCATTACGCCGTCAAGCCCGAAGACTAACTTAGATGGGAAAGCTTTGACAAATTTTATCTAGTGGACAGTGGCATATAATAGAAGGCTATGCTACGCATATGGCGTTTTGGACGGCGAGTCGACGCCGAGACTCTTTGCTCGGACTGTACTGAGAGATGCTTTTGGGAAAGTGGTAGATCGCCAAGTTGATGAAATCAGGGAGTCCTTTGAGCAGCCTGACCTTGCGTCTCTAAAGGCCAAGAGAAAGACATAGTTAGCTCTGCTGAAATTAGATTGATAGAACCAGTTAAATCTTGAAGAATTAATAAATACATTGCCTAATTATTCTTCCCATCGTCACCTCGTTTGTCAGTTCTTGAGTCTGAGTAGGCGGACGCGTTAGCGTGGAAGCCTCATACGCAAGACGTTATTAGCCACCAAGTCAAGTTGATGGGAAATCCCTTCCATTCCATTTAGTAAACAGAGAAAAGAGTGGAAACCGAGCAAGACCAAGATCAGTGGCCGTACAGTAGACTTGCTCAAACTTCTGACACATTGGAGTCTTGATCTCGATTTATCGCACAGACTGTAGAAAGCCTCTGGGCAAACTCCGTTTACCATGATCGCTTTGGAGTGCAATTCCCTTCCGCTTCGATCTTGTCCTTGAATCGTCTCTAGGTTCTGGAATCAATGACGCGAGATGGAAATCTATAACCATGACGCAGCGTCGTTCAGCGTTCCACAGCAGATTAGCCGCACATTGATCTTGGTGTACCACGCCATTCTCATAGATTGTCTGTATAGATTGATTGGCCTCCGATTTCCGTTTTGACGACGCCACATGTCCAGCCCATGACAGCAGCATCATGTGGGCCACTCTCGCTCCACCGGGCAAGAGATAGCCAGGATCAAGCGAAACCATGCCTAGGTGCACTGGTATTATGTGACCCTGGAGATTGGAGAGTTTCCGATAGATCTTGCTTTCGTGTGTCAAGTGGCTGGGGTTCATAGACGTCGTGCCCTTGCCGACAAATGTGTAACCAAGCGACGCCATCTCCAGCTTAAAGAGAACTCCACTTATCCCGCATTTGCCCCAACCATCGAGTGCAAGACTGACCTCGTACACGTCCTCGCGCAGCTGTTTGGCCATCAGCTGGGTAAATTGTATAGCGTTAAGTGGGTGTTGGCCATTGCCTTCAACATCATGGGACAGCACGTTAGGGCACTTCCTGTCTAGTTGATGACCATGCTTGAGGCCCAGAAGACATGCCTGCGTGCAATACTGCCTCGTAAATGCTGATGCTGGGTTTTTGGAACCACTGTCCTTCCTCTTCTTGGAGCCTTGGCCTCGTTTATTGGTGCTTGGCCCTACCCTGGTCCGCCGCTGAGGGCTCTCTGCTCCGCCGCGCTTGTCGCCATCACCCCCTTCATCATCGTCACGGGTCTGAGAAGGCACCGTGGCATCTTTGCAGGACGCTCTCGACCGCGACCGCAGTGGGTATTTGTTTGTGGACGGAGATCCATCAGAAAGATATGTCTTGTCCGTGCCCCGCGAGGGCCATGCTGATGGTGAAGCTTTATCATCCGATTCTGGTGGAGTTGCTGGGTCTTTGTAACGCGTCACCTTCCATATCTTGAGGTGAAGATTGGCATGATGTAATGCCTCCTCAAGTGAACGGCCTGTGAGCGTCGTGGAGCGGAGGCTCAAGAGGCAAAAGCTGGCCAGTTGAGCGACCGCAGTCTGGTATAGTTGACTGATCTGCGCATCGGTTGTGTCTTGCGCTTCCACATTGCTTGGTATGCAAAGGCGCCAACGTAGGACCAGTGGTTCGGCTCGGTCATAAGTAAGCTGCACCAAAGACTTCCCAGCGGTGACAAAGCCGTAGTCGACCGCGTACGACAACATGTAGTTGAAAACCTGTATAAGCGCCATGGCAATCCTCGCTTCTTCTTGCTCTTGCTTGCGAAGCTCTGGATCCCTTGCGTACTGCTCACATAGCACCCACTCGTGAACATCCACAAACAGCGTTTCCTTGGCGAGCGCAGCCTTGAGATGCTTTATGGAGAACTTGTGCGCAGCCTTATAATCGTACACAAAGGCCACGCTCTCCTTTCCATCCAGGCCTTTCCTGATGCCTCCTCCGTCCGGTTTGAGCTTCGGGGGTGTGATGGCTGGCGTAATATCAGTCCTTCTCGCTTGCGCATCATCGCTCTCGTCTCGGAAGTCTCGAACATTATCCGTGAATCGTAGATCGGCGCACTGATACCTCTGGCATAGCTGGTTTTTTTTCCAGATAGGCTCTAGAATGTTCCAGGTGGGTTCTTCGACGGCCGATTTCTCAAAATATTCAACCGCTTTCTCATTGCCGGCTTTTTTTCGTATGAAGCTCGTTCCGATATTTATTGTTGTGCTCTGTTCATGAAACAGACGTTCCTCGCCGTGAATGCTCCTGATCTCTTCGAATTGCTGATGATGCTGGCGTTCGGTATCGGCCTTCCAAGGGCGAAGCCACCTGGGATAAAATCGACCGTCAACTGAGGTTGCGAGGCCGGTAGAGCTCTTCGACGCGTCAGCGAGCTTGAGGTTTTGATAAAGGTGGAAATGACAGTTGTGCAAGTACTCTGTCACAGTCGTCTTTTGGTTTTTACGTCGCTCGTCTGCTTCTCGTGCCTTGGCTTCTTCCTTTTCGCGTCGCTCGTTCTCCTCTCGTGCCTTTGCTTCCTCCTCTCGTGCCTTGGCTTCCTCCTCTCGTGCCTTGGCTTCCTCCTCTCGTGCCTTGGCTTGCTGCAGCTGTCTTTCAAGCTCCTGAATTCTTCTTTCAGACATCTGAAGCGATTGCGGGATGATATTGATTATGCAAGGTTGTGGGCCTGATCGTAGAGGCCACACTTCACTGCCAGGGGACAAACTAGGCATCCCTTAGTGGGGGTTGTGATGGCAGTCACTAAAGTGGTCCCAACCACGAACTACAGGCCCAGCTAACTAGTTGGGCAGCCTACTTCCAACGAAAGAGATCCCGAAAAAATTGTTGGCTTTATGGAAGTGTCAGACCGCGATTCGAAGGGAAGGCACAAGAGTGCATGCTGCAAAATGAGATCGCAGGACAGGTAATTTACATCGAAGTCTATTACCCCCTTTGATTCCAAAAGAAACTTAGCCACCGGCAGGAATTTCATACATGAGGGGGGGGCGGCAGCTGGGCGTCGTGCTCTGATGATACATTTATTGCTTAAGGCTGAGCCGCTACACTGGCTCTCACTTGCGCGATCTACCGATACAGGCTTGTGATAGATCTACTGACGCGGTGGAAGAGTTGGATCTGAAGCAAGACGGCCTAGAAGCCATTTTTCAGGACCACATCTGGCAAGGGCCAGCCGTTCCACCTTGAGACCGTCCCAGCCATGCTCCTTCCGCCAGCTATTGGTGGTGCGAGATCATCCACCGAATATCGACCCTGAGTGGCCGCCGATCGAGGTGTGTCAAATGAAGTCAAAGTCAAGGCTCAATGCTTCTCGGGCAATTGAATTGCCCGTCTTTTCAAAAACCCATCATATCGAACCATGACTCTCTGCATGACGGCAGAAGGCGGCCATGCGGGGACGCCGGCCGCCTCGTAAGGCAACGCGTCTCGATGACTGTGAGGCTATGCCAGCAATAATAAGAAGAATTAAAATTGACTATTTTCAGTTATCATTCTACTTTTATGCCTGACTGTATTGCAATTAGGCGTTGTCTATCTAACGGGGCAATGTCTAATGATATGACGTTCGCCATCGAAGTTCCTGCACAAAACCTCCTACCCCACAGACTACTCGCTTGGTGGCCTTCAGTGGCCGGCTTCAATCACAGCGCTGAAAATGCGGCGCCCTCATCGCAGTTGCCCCGCGCACGTTCAACTGTACACCAATACCGCAAAGAGAGTGTGGCAGCACCCGACGAATTACTCATATCAGACCCACCTGGAATCTGGCAGCGACAGAAAGTGGTCTAAGCCGTTTCCACCCATCGCAATCATTAACATTCATACGCGCACCCTCGATCCCAACCACAACAAGCCCATCGACTTCGAGGTGTCGCACAACGACACGGTTGACATTGGCTATTCCGTGGGCCAGCCGGCGAACCGACGCCACCTTGTCATCGGCGAGTTCAAGAGGTGCCTCATTACGGCCGCTCAGTGGCAGGCCGGCAGGGCGATCATCACTCCTATATGCACGACCTAGAGTCTTTTTTCTGGGTCCTGTTCTGGATTTGCATTCACTATAATGGCCCGAACGAACATGCCAGGGTGGTCGATCGATTTGATAAATGGAACTATGTCGATGCCGAAGAGTTGGCGGAGCTGAAGGCCGGCTTGGTGGGAAACGAACGTCATTTTCTCTTTCGAGTAAGGCAGTCATTCACCCCATATTTCGAGCCCCTGAATTCATGGGTAAACCGGCCGCGCCGGTTACTATTCTCAAGCGATAAACCATGGGAAGACAAGCAAGATCCTGAGTTGTACGCTCGTGTGCGGCAGTTGCTGCGAGATGCCCAGAAGGATGTGAAGGTAATGCAAGCGTAGCTGCCGCTGTTGCTGAGTATATCCACATCGAACTAGTCAGCAGGCACCGCCAGCCAGACGCAAAGGTACTGCTCAATATACTGGAAACGTCGAACATGATGCCAGTGCATATGCCGCACGTCTTGCCACTTAGTGTATTCTTCTTCTCGGTTTCTATGACTAGCTACAATATATTAATTGTATTTTAAAAATAAAAAAATTCTGGCATATTTAGATGCGGATTTGCGGAGTGCGCAAAACAGTTTCTGTAATCTCGGGCATCAGGCTGAACCGGTTGGATGGCCAGCTTGAGCCCTAACTTCTGCTAGATAAAGGGCCTTTTCGCAATGTATGGGTGACCTATTTCAGCGAGGAACAGACCAAGACAGTCGCAGAGCATCCGCTAGATGACTCGCTGTTTCAATTTCTCAAAAATTACGCGATACGGGCGAGTTGAACGATGCCTAACGCGGGGACGTCGCTGGATTTTTGTCTGTCCTGGTCGGCTCTCCGGCGGCTTTTAACCTTCCCCTCGGCGGATGGCAGCGGAAACATGGCAGTAAAGCCTTCTCCTATTCAACAGTGTGCTCGAGGTGGCGCACTCGAACCTGCTCAATCGGGCGCACACGGCTGTCGTCGGTGCTACTGCAGACCTGACTGTCCAGGCAGCCGTGATCAGCCTCATTCCACCCGGCAAGACCCGTGCAATACCGTATCAGCACAACCGGCTTTGACGGCCTGGTCAAGTCAAGCGCCGGCTTTTATTACCGCTCAATAAACACGAGATTTATGAGCGCAAGACCTTCTACAAATCCGGAGCGCCATTTGCAATGTAGTTGATTCTATGTGGTAATACTATTAGCAATATAAACCTGTAAACAAGTTTTCGCCGACTTGGGTTAACGACAGCACAAATGGCCGCCTTTTTCTTTTTCGATGGGCTCTTATCTTAGCCGACTTAATTAATGGCAAAAGCGATGTATCTGGCAACAAGCACGAACAGGTTTAACAGTATTAACTCACTTAAAAAATTGATAATACAATGCCCGCCTTTCCATAGAACTGCATCTGCGTCATGAAAACGTGTCACAACTAAATCATGTGAGGCTGGTTTTACTGCCTCGTCCATGAACTAACCTTTAGACCTGACAGCAGCGCCTAATTAGGAGCAACAAGGCTCACCATCGGTGCGTTGCAGTACCATCGGCGAAATTATCGATTAAACCTGGTGCTCTTCCCATTTCGTGCAGTATCGCATCGGAGGGCTTGGTAGTTTGGCCGAAACTCCCAGTAAATCCTACGAGACAGGCGTTATCTTGTTGTATTGACGGGAATGTTGTGGCGCCATCAGCGAAGTTGTCAATCAAACCCGGCGCTAATTCCTGATCGGGGTCACTGTAGAGCTGCTTCGACGCTGATGGCGTAGCATTCCCAGCGGAATGTTGGGCTAAACGTGAAGCCTGTCCGTGCGAATTGGATAGTGTGGAACCAGCGGCAAAGTTGTTAACTAAGCCCGGTGCCATGGGGAACAGCTCTGTCGGTGAGAAGGTTGTAGCAGCGTTGGGAAGCTCACGCATTAACCCTGGTGCTGAGTCCTGTTGCGTAGTGCCAAACAATGTCGATTGCTGATCGAGAGGGAAGATGAGCACATGATTATTAACGGCAATCCCCGAATGACCCGTGCCCTCCATCTGCTGCCACGGTTCTTCCAGACTATGCGTAGCAAGCGCTGTATTCGGCGCGAGATGAAGGTCTCCGATTGTGGGATTTAACGCCGTTGAAAAATTGGAAGTGCTCAGCGCCAATACCCGTCGTTTCTTATTTTTCTGTGCGCGCTGTAGCTGACTGTATGCATCGAGCTTCCGCTTCCTAAATTTTTCGGGTATCACTCTTCGATCCCGCGAACTGCATCTGCCCAAGTGACTATCCACTTGGGAAACGCGGTACAGTTTTCTGGAGCAGAAGGGGCAGGGAAACTGGTAAAAAACATCTGGAAGAGTCAGTATTCTCTTTACTTTGAACGGCGCAGAAGTATTACGTGATAGGTAGTGGCGCTGCAGTAGCTGGTACGTGTCTGCTAGGTAATTGCATCCTGATTCGGGACAAGCCAAGTCTGGGCTTTGTCTGTCCGTCTCGAATTTGACATAGCGTAGGAGAATCTCAAGGACATGGTCTTGGGTGACATCGGGCTGAAGTAACAGTAAGCGTGGATTATAGAGTTGATCGATGAAGCAAACATTGGCAGCCAGTTCTTTCACGTCGTGTATAATCTGTGACTGTATCTATTATCAGCAAGCTGATCATGTTGGCTTGACCACAACGTACCCGTCTAAGATGGATAAATCTCTGAAGCTCCTCTACCTTGTTGCGCAATTCAGCGCAGCCCAGGCATGGCATCTCGTCCTGCCGGTACTTTCGTAATATATTTGCGTCAAGAGAGTTGGCCCTTCAATCGCTCGAGCGGGGCGAACACTCTACGTCACATGCCCACGTGATCACTCGGGTATCAAGGGGTCGCGCCTAACGAGGCCGAGTGGCGAATCCCCTGCACTATATAGCCATGACCGAAGGACTTGTTCCTCTCAACAAAAAAAAGAAAAAAAAAATACGTGATACATTAAGTCGAGTCTATCTCCAGAACCACGGTCAGTATTATTATGTATATAATGTCGATTGTTCCGCCGCTGGTTGCTGACTGCTCGCAGACTCTTGACATGGCAGAGCCTTGCAAGCTTTGCGACGGGGATCCCAAAGGGCCTTTTGCTTGCAGCCTTTGTGGAGCTTCGCCGCCCGCAAAATGAATTTGGGGGAGACTGATGGCAAGTTTTACTACGCAAGCGATAACTGAGCACTGTGGTAGTGGCATAGGTCTAGCACGAGAGCAGTATGGGACAATATAGGTGCTAATCTTTCTTGTTTATACACGTGGTACGACACGGTTTATATTCACAGCCAGGTGTAGTTAATGTGGTAACCTCGGCGTTTCAGCTCCTCGAACTTGTCCCTCAGGGCGTCAGAGTATGTCATCTTCATTAGTCCCCAAGACCGTACTTGTGATTGAGTTGCGAATCCGATAAAAACAGCGTAGCCTTGGCGAATTTGGAAACCGAGTCGGCAATCCGCAAGTACTCTGTCAACGTCAGCAATTTGATCTTGATAGAAAGTGTTCGTGTAGAGCTGACAATCCACCTGATTTCAACGCTACTGGATTGCCACATGCCCCTAACTCGCGGAAGCGATGCTCTTTGTTGGCGAGAAGTCCCCATAGTTTAGACACAGCTCTGTCTTCTTCATCCTCTTCAATGCATGTATCTTCATCATCATCTTCAAGGCTCATGTCCTTGTACTTCTTTTTAATGCCTATTACCGCAGAGCCGTTCCAAAACACAAACTCCGAGTCCGGACTGCATAGCAATATTGTTATTGCGTTGATTGGTTCGAGCGATCCTCGAAGAAAGCGGTAGACGTAATCTGAGGGGAGCTTGCTGCCGAAGATCTTGATGAAGCCCCAGTAAGGCCTGACAAGGAACTGTTCACAAACGTTCCTAATACCCTACAATAAGTTAGACCCAGCCTTTGAATACGTATTCTCGTGACTGACCCGGCTTTCTAATGTGTTCTGTACTAAAAATTCAAAGCCATCCGGCGTGTGCGTTGGGAATTTGTCGTTTTGGAACTCATCCAGCTTCATTCCAAGAACCTCGTCCTCGAAAGTATAGATTCGGTCACGGAGGAGAGACTCTGTCGCGTCCTTGACAGATAGCGAACGCTGAGACATCATGTCGTTTTCGGCATCATGGTTCTGGGCAAACCGCCATCTCAGGCATGTGACGACATAAATTCCTTCGGCACGGAACTAAGTGTGCCCGAGAGTCGGTGCGAAAATAGACCAAGCAGGCTAGGCGCCCCCTACTTAGCTAAGCACCGGGACACTGCCGACACAACAGAAGACCCTTCGGGGCAGCTCGATAGCAGTATCCTACATAGACTCCATAGCAGTATCCTACACAGACTCCACAGCAGTATCCTACACAAAATCCACAGCAGTATCCAACACATGCCCCACAGCAGTATCCAACACATGCCCCACAGCAGTATTTTACACATGCTCCACAGCAGGATAGCAGTATCCTACATAGACTCCATAGCAGTATCCTACACATGCTCCACAGCAGGATCCTACACAAACGCCTGCTAGTGATAGCATTGAGAGGGCACTAATGCAAAGTGACTGAGTGAAGAGTACCTTTCAATATCAATGTTTCTGGGCTACGTCTGGAGGTATTGTCTCCAACGACAGTGAAGAACCATAGCTTGAACTGCATAAGCCACTTGTAGACCGAGTATTTGCATTGCAGGTAATGTGATATGAGAGTGCAACGCACCATGCAGGCCTCTTGATCCATGACCGCCAAACGAAGGCGGAATGTGATGATACCGTTTCTCATGCAGGAATAGCTTGCGCTGCATCATAGGCGAACAAGTTCTCCCCTTGCTGTCTATGTAAGGTTCGTCTACTTAAGGGTGCTTCCTGGACATGTCCCTGTATTACCCTTCCGCTTCTTTACGTGACCTACAATACGCCAATTCAACCTCAAGCA
The DNA here is from genome assembly GCA_024472245.1 of Beauveria sp. NWAFU-1. NCBI lineage: Eukaryota > Fungi > Ascomycota > Sordariomycetes > Hypocreales > Cordycipitaceae > Beauveria > Beauveria sp. NWAFU-1. Next base: position 3,125,760 of record JANBXD010000007.1, read on the forward strand.
CTGCACGGCTACCTTCTAGAAATAATGCAAACTCAGAAAAAGTAAGCAGAGGCATATACCTCTAGTTCAACATTGACTGTTTGCTCACACGTTAATAGGCTTTCAATCTTCGATGCTGCAGCGGATACAACCGCCGGCGTTACACGGACCTACGGTGGAATACATAACTGTGATGGGGCAAAAATGTAAATACATTTTCTCGAAGACCGGGTCTTGAGCTTCATGCTAACTATGGACACCAGTGCTGGTGGTGCAACTCATGCCGCCGCAAGCCGACAAGTCTACGATCACGCCAAACGCGCCGCTTCGCCTACAGGTAGTGCCAGCGAAGGACCACCAAGCAAGCTACCCTCCACCCTTACCTATGTTACTGAGCTAACGATACAAGATACCCCAAAACGCGGAAACGAAGCCGCTGACGCACAAGACGATGTTGGCGAACATGCTACCCAGCTACGTGCCCTGCTGTCTGAGTTGCCTATATTGGATATCGCGGACAAAGACAGCAAGATCCATGGTGAACTCTTGGATGCTTCGCTCTCCCCTCCACCCACGGAAAACAATGGTGAGAGAGGCGCGCTCCATTGCGAGAAAGAGCATAACAATGTCAACGCTGCGGCTACCCCGGAGGGCAGCATCTCCCGAGGAATTCTCGGCAGGCTCCGTATTCGAGCTTCAACTCCAGGCAAGTCATACTCTTCCAATCACACCCGTCTAGCCAATGCCTAACTCGATCACTTCCAAGACGACGCATTCACCCCATGCCCCGCAAGTACGTAGCACTCCAAAGTTTTTTATGTATTTCACTAACTATGGCTGTTGAAGATTCTTTGGTCACACTACCCACGCACATCAGACAAATTTCTGTTGAATCTCGCTGTAGCAGTCAGCCTGGCGATGGCGATGAGGAAAGTGGAAGCACCACGACAAAGGCAACAAGTCATGATGGAGAACTATCACCGCATGTAGAGGATCAGCAGACTTGGGAATTCTTTATTGGTCTTGGCGGATCAGTTCCTGATAATTATAACAGTTAGAAAGTAGTGCGTTCAGCGAATTGACAATACGCTTGGTTACATCGGTGGCCGCATCCGAGTCTCTTTTGAAGACTGCTTCAAGGTAGTCTATTGAAGTCGGAAGAACCCAAACAAGCAGAAGCAAGCACGATAGTAAGTCATTTGCCTAGCAGCGACAGGAAGCCGCCCCATTTCTGGAGCAAGGCAGATCATCGCCCAATCAAATTGCTGCATTGCACACAACTGATAGGAGCTGATTTCTTTCTCACGTAGGTCATTTCTCAATCAATAGCGCAGCGGAATTCGAGGCCCAAAATTTACATGACCCATTTTGAAGAATGGATAACAGCTAGTTATAGCAAGACCTAAGTGACCACCCTTGTCCCCAAACATCAAGCACAGAGGCGCGCGGCCCCTCTCAAGGCACTAAACGATTCTGGTAGCCCCACCCAGACCTTATAACCCCCGCGTCGCCCCTCGCTGTGGCAAGGAAAAGGCGGCCACCATCACGCTTCTACCATCGCGATGAGCAAATTCAGAACTATCCGTCTGCCGGAAGGTACTCCTGGCCTGAAAGTTGAGGATGTGCAGAAGGACCGGCATTCTCCCGCTGCTGTTGGTGCCGAATCAGACACGCCCGCCAAACAAGCCGATCGGAAGCTGGCGGAGTTCATTATAAAAACCTATCAGAAAGACATCTTTGTACGTGCTGGTGATGGTTTTAAAATTGAAAAAGCTAATAAAGAAGCCCAACATACCGAAATCGCCCAGCCAGGCAAATTATCGCATCGCCTCCAACACGATAACCCTACGCCGGGGTACCGCGCAGAATGAACATATCGCCGCTGCTGAGGGGCGAACGTTTCTAGTATGTCGGGATGGGCTGCCACCAGGCAAAAAAATCGGATTGACTGTTGGGAGCGATACGTCACAGCACGCGTGTGACCATGGGTCGGTTTTTCTGCTAGAGCCGGGCGTTAAGATTGGAGTACCGACAGAGGATGAATGCTACCCAAACGCTGTTAAGTTGTTTAAGGTAGTAGTGACGGGTTGATGATGCAGCCAAGTACTAGCCGTATATTTATATGAAACTTCATTAGCAAAGCTAAGTATCAATAAAAGAACATATAAATGTTTATGCCAACCCTCCCAGGGAGCCTCGACAGCGCCCGATCATCGTCCAGCGTTGGGCGTTTTATCACCCGGTGATCGGTCACTACAAAATTCGTTGACTAATGACTGCATGCCTTCACTCGTCATATTATCAAAAGAAGCTCTCCAAGATTGGGGATCTTCCAATGTTGGATCATTCAGACTGAAGTTCCAGGTCTGGGAGTCAACATCACTGGCGATATTAGTCCCATCTTTCCCTGCGGGCGGCGGGCCTTGAGTATTAGCAAAGTGAACAGATTCGCCCGAAATCAAGCCAGAGAAATCGTTGGATGCATTGCTTTTGTCATTGTCCCTGGTGTCGTTATAGGCTGTGCGAGAGGAAGCAGTGGCGAACACGCCTGGGCCCGGGGTTTCCTCGATTGCAAGCGTTCGATCGCTTTGATGTTCGCCACTCGCCCCAAGTTCCCAAGGTGAATTATTCGGATGTGTGTATTCAGGAACGGGAGGATGCAGGTCTGTGTTTGGCTCGTGCTCCACGTCCATGGTGGGCAGGTTGTGCCTTTTGCGTGAGAGCCTATGTTCACTGCCCTCAGATTCAGCAGACCTCTTCTGTCCAGCGGTATGAGGCCGACGACTTGTTCCAATGGGCGGGACATCCGCTGCAGCTTTGTCAGACGTGCTATCGAGCACTGGCAGATGCCTTGTCGTCGAATTGCTACCTGTTGCCGCAGCAGGCAGTGGAGCATCATCTGGTAGCGCCGTTCTGTGTCCTCCGATCGGTCTTGTGGGCACGTTATTAGGACGCTCAGGTCCACAAAGAGAGACGGATCGACTGCCTGGATCGGTTGTTTCCCTGTCTCCGAATGGTATCGGCATGGCTGACGTCGCCAAAGATTGCGAGGACATTGCGCTGCCGCCGTAGCCACTGTCTCCATCGTGATAGAGCGGACAGGTCTGTGACGTAGCGCTTGCGAGCGCATTCGGATCACGGACTGCTCGATATGAAAGCATCTGGACGGACGCATCGGGAGCTGGGTCAACTAATGACAGTGAGGTGACCTCACGCGGTAGATTCTGTACGACTCCAGCGGGCCGAGATTGGCCGGGAGCCTGCGAACTCGAGTAGGCCTGGTAACTAGACCCACGTGGGCCCAATCGGCCTGCAAATAATCCCGTCTCTGCAGTTGGGTTCTCTAGCGCGAATTGATCGAAGGCCACCGGCGATAACCGAAGATCGGCATGAAATTGCTGCGATAAAGGGCCGGCCGTTGTGTGCTGCCCGCTAGTCGCACCCTCACTATGATAAGGTGATGCGGCATCATGGACAGGGTCGAATTGAGGGCGGCTGAAGGGGACAGCATTGTCTCTGGCCTGGGGTCTCTTCTGCCTAGCCGCTATACGGCAAATAGGCAGTGGGCTTGACGGTGATACCGCTGACGGAGTGCCATGTATTTGTTGACTCCCCACGTTGCTCACGTAGCTGTTGTCGATAGACGTTTGAGACGGGATAAAAAGAGGCCCTTCGATTGGGACCACGGCATCTGTCTCTCTGATGCACGCTGCGCTTTGGTCTGCAGAGTCGTGATCGGGCACCAGGTTTCCGCTGCCAATTTGACGCGGGTCCGCGCCACCTAAACCTGCTGCATCATCCGCACTAGCGTCAGGTTCTTCGAGTATGCTGCTATTATCTTCTCTGTACTCGCTTCTAGTATGTGGGCTTGTGCAATCGTGTGATGTACTGAGGAAATGGCCAGTGTTGTATGACGGCCCGCAGGAAGTGGTACCTTGTTGAGAGGGCGGGGTTTGTCGCTCAGCAGCACTGGTAGGCTGCGTCTCTTCATCCACAACAAGCTTTTCCACGGCAGCCACCAATTCTTTCCACTCTTTTGAGTCCTTATCACTGGCTCTATACGAAGACAAATCCAGCCCAGGGTCTTCTTGAGGAGCTAGAAGTTCGCCTATGGTCTTTCGCTCGAAAACATCGCTCTTTGCCTTCACCCAATCACTTGCACCAAATGTCTGGCACATTGCCCCGTAGTCCATACTCTCTTCGCGCTGCAATTGTAGGTAGCGGCAACAGAAAGCGACTGGATTAAAGACGGCAACTTCTTGGTTGAAGACAGGGGTACCTCGTAAACGATGACAGAGATACGAGAGTTTTGGTCTGAGATTTGCCCACTCAGCCTTCGAAACGTTGTCGAGGCTTGATTCCGGCGTTCGGCCAAGTTCGTAGAAGTTATAGAAAGAATTGCCGATGGCGGTAAGAACAAGCAGACCAGTGATACCTGCGACTTGTATCAGCCGTAAAAGTTTCGGGAGCCTCCGTGCCCATTTGATAAAACGATTCTCTTTGATATACGTTTTGGGCAATAGCTCCCCTTTGGTTTGTGCATACACCAAACAACCAACCATGATCTTGCCAAGCCAATGCAGGTACTCTGCTTCTCCGCGGCTTTTCATTGTCCTTTTTTCTGTAACCATAATAACAGACATAACATCTGCTTTACTGGAGGCAATATGGTCCCAAAGGTCGAGGAAAGACGATGTCTCATTGTTTCCTTCCCAGGCAGTTTTGATTGCGTCCGACGAATAGTCTGACTTGCTGAGCAGTATCCTCGTGAGACCTGACAAGATCTTAGCAATGATGAGGCTATCTGCCTCGGCAGGTCTCTCGTGGCTCATGAGTTGGATTGAGCGTAGAGATTTCGTGCTGTATTCGCTCGTCCGATCGATTTCGCATGCCGGAACAACCGAGTGTGAGGAGGCGCTCTCAATCAAAGTACCAGTCTCCTGTCCGCCTCCGCACGGCACGCTCCCGACAAGAGTTCTGTCGCTGCCGTCCAAAGAACTAGTCTCCTGTGCGCCGCTGCACGGTTCGTCCGACTGGGAGACAAGCACTCTTTCGTTGTCGCCTTTAAGCCAGTCCCCGTTGTTGAAGAGGAGATACCGCGGGTCACCCTGCGGGGCACACGGACAGCACTCCATTCCGGCGCACGAAGCAGATACATAAAAAACACCGTTCCTCCTCGACGAAATCCAGATGTTTATTCTGTCTTCCACTTCATGTTCGCCGCAGCGGCGAATCGTAGTGAGAATGAAGTCATTCTCACTAAGCCCTCGGCCCAGGCTATAATTCAGGCCTTGAAAAGCGTCGAGGTGGAGAGACCCGGAAGGTAGTGAAGAAAGCGGTAGGGAGGCCATGAGCAACGAAGTTCTGTCGATGAAAGAAACGATGTGGACGGAGACAAGTTTGCTTCAGCAGAGCGGGATAAGCTTCGCTCTCGAATGGTGCCGGGCCGCTCCGGAGCTTACTGCTTCCCTGTCTTGGGTTGGCCTGCTAGTTTGAGGATGTGCAAGGATGAGACCCATATTTGCGCCACTAGCGTTTGTTATACAGCTATATAACAAACGCTAAAGCTGCATGGCGTTGTTATCCCCTGCGTAGTGCGAAGGCCAGCTAGTCGTTGCACCCTAATAAACGTTGCACGTCGAGATCGACCAGTGACTATTTTGTAATAGCACTACAGGATCGAGATCAAATTACCGAGATTTTAACTAATTTTCTCGACCACGTAAGTCAGTCCATCATCTCCAAATACAGGAATAAGGTAAAATCTGTTCCCTCGGTCAGCTCGTTTAGCGTCATTTTTTTCTTCTCAAACCTTGAGGGGAGTGAAATAAAGGTGCATCGAGGTCAGTTGCTTCAGCTCCATGGTCAATCTGTAGTTGATTGCGCCATAAGAGTCAAGTGTGCTCCTGCATGGTGCCAGGTCGCCAAAGACGATCGGGCATGCCGCATGTCACCGACCCGAGCTGGCCGGGGCCTGGCGATGACGACGATTACCTTCGAACGCTACTTCTTCTCCTGAAGCTGTTATCGGGAGCAAGGAATGAGTGGAACATGGTATTACAAGCATGTCATTCCCGGGCGAGCTACATATGACCGACACCCCCCCAAACAACATGTAGACAAGAGTCAACCTACACCGACATTCACCATGCAGCGGATTGAGGCGTTAGAATATAGCCTGGCGCTCGTTTCATCCCTATTCGGCGTGCTTTACCTCAGTCTTGGCTTGGCCATCAAGCACAGCCCTAAAGGCAACAGCCTCGCTGAGTTCCAGGATGGCACCTCTTTTATTAACGGCAAAGCTTTTGTCTACTTCGTTACGTTTCTGGGATTTATGGTATCATTTTTTATCGCACGTCAGAGACCTGATAATCAGCTCCTCACCTTCGCGCTGTTTAACGCTTGGCGTTTGAGCAGTAGCCTTTGTATTAGTGCAGAGCTGGTGAGTCTTCCGGTATTAAAGAATTTGCTTATACTAATTTCATTTAGTGTCATTTATCCATCCAAATCAACACTCTCCGGGGGGTCCGCAGATCTCTTCTAATGGCCAACATGTGTTTGTTTGTGGCTATTGCTCTTTTGGTTCCTGGATTATGGAGTTACGTGGCGGCGGAACGACAATGGCTTTGGCTGTTCATGCCAGCCCATGCCACTATAACTCTTGTGGTGGCTTCCAGCTACACTAGATCCGACCAAAACTATCCAAAGCATATCTCTTTTACCCTTCCTCTGCTTGCTATTATGGTTGGGTTAGGGATCGCAGCCGCCATTGTGCCTACCAAGGTCGCACCAGTGCAACAGATTCAGTGTTTTTGTCAGTCCACGGTTTCCTTGGCAATAGTCTGCGTCGCGAGGCTAAAAGTTGTGATCATTATACATAATAATTCGAAAGTAGCAAGGAATGAAGCACGCCAGCCGCGACGAGTCATTTCTGCTGATACACAGAGTCAGCTGGACAGCAACAGTACGGCGCGTCTGGAACGTCAGAATGAAAGCGACATGGAATATGAACTAGACCAATCAATCAGCAATGCAACCTCACAGAAACCCTCTGCGGCAGCGCGGAGTCTCGTTTAGATTGTCGCTTTTCCACCGATTCCTCTCATTTCTTATCTCTTCTTGGTCCCGCGAACGAGACTTCTGATGGGGTTCCAATTCCGCAAAGGTCCCTCTCACGCCTTCTCTCAACCATTGCAGTTTGCCCTGAATTTGCAGGGCGCTGGATTTCTCAATTATGGGAGTTTTTAAAAGATCCGACCCACCAGGAGAGGTGATTATTTGATTTCACAGGACGAGGATATAACTAATTGAGAATCTTCAGCTTCTCTCCACACCTTCGACTCAGAAAATTACGTTAAGCAATGCTGCCGCAGCGTAATCTTGGAGGAGAATTTGGAGGCTCGCGGTCACATTTGCGCTAAGGCATCAAGCGTTATCACATCTTATTCGTCTTCTGGAAGGCGATACGCTAAAGTTTGTTCGGCGGACTGAGAGCGAATGCGAATGAGGTGTGGGTTCACCAAAAGAAAACTCACACGTTAATGACTTCTTTCTGAGATGCGCAAAGACTGAGAGACGAAAGTGTCTAGAGTGGGTCTTCAAGTCTGAATCGAGTCACAAGCAAAAGTGCGAACAAATAGAAATTATAAATATAAACGCAATGCCGGCGCTCATTCTTCTACACATCGCTCTGACCCTCAAAGACACCAACCATGGACGAGTCTGTGACCGAAACTTTACACCGAGCAACTGACCTTGCCTCAAAAGGCACAAAATACACGACAAAACTATGGGACATTACGCAAAATGCAAGAAACCTCTCGTCTTTTTCAACGGAAATTAAAACGGTCACAGACGAGGTTCTGCCATATTGTGGGCTACCGCTGCAAGTGTCGACACTGAAAGAAACCTGCGGGTATCAAGAAACACTATGGGAGATGCTCAAAAGTACCCCTGGGGAGCAAATTGCCAAGGCAAAGTGCGAGGAGGAAGATGGTCTGACGGTTGTCGCTATCGCAACCATTGCGGTACTTTGTGCGAAATGCGGCCTCTATCCCCCCATTCTCGTCGAAATAAAAAATATCGTCAGTTTGCTATGGGATTGTAAGTTGGCGGCGGCGTTGAAAATGTTTTACTCGCCTGATGAGCCACGGAGGAGAACTGTTGTGCCTGATTCAACGGCAGGGTCCGAATGCGATGCAGACACCGAAGACGACTCCGACGCCTCAACCGATGATGTCTACGACGACAACGTAGATCGTTATCGCTGCGGAGCCGATGCTACATTGAAAGAGGACAAGACTTCTCACAATGGGCGAAACTAGGCTGTGACGAAGAACATAACCTGCGGTGAATACACTACTTATGGCTCGGCATCCCCGACAACATCAAAATGCAGGCCACACCGCTCTTCGCTATGCTGCCTAGCATTGATCCTCTGGAATACATCTCAGGGTTCATGACATATGCTATCCTCGTTGTATATCTCGCAATCATGCTTTCGATCAAAAAAACCCTTCCCCTCATGGTCGGACTCGCGTCATGCATTGTCTCGTTATTAGTATTCGGCATATCACGTCTCAGGGCCGACACAGGGCTTCAGTTCGGCTCGTTTAATGCTTTGCGACTAGTGAACTGGCTGTGCATAAGTATACAGGCAGTAAGTGTCTAAAAATGGTTTTATTGACCGGACTAAGGCTAATGCTGATAGACCGAATTGAACATGAATCTGCTCTATCAAGTCGACTCATACCTTCACATAATCATATGGGCGCTGGGCTACATAGCCTCACTATGCCTTGTTATATTCGGCTTTCGAAGCTACCTTGCTGTGCAGTCGCAATGGTGTTGGGGTTCTATCTTGGTTATGAGCATGGTCCCAGCCTTGACAGCTTACAGCATTGCCAGTGCTATCAACGACGAGGACCTACGGCGGGATACTCTGCGCAAAGTGCGCAGAACTATGGCTTGGCTCGCGGTCCCAGTACTTACTGGCCTGGCATTAATACTAATCTGCTGCATTCTTTCTGCTGCGCAAGCGCCCCGCCTACATGAACTCCAATACCTTGCTCATGGCATACTGGGTCAAGTGGTGGTGGCGCTCTCGCAGAGAAAAAGTCTTCTCGGAAGAATAGAGCGAGACTATGACGACAATGAACATAGGAGAGCTTCTCCAAGTACATCTAGGGAGACTTTGGCGAATCACGCAGAGGATCCTGGGCACGCGTTAGTGGGCCGCGAGGTCACCGGCGCCTACCACCTGCAGGAGATATCCAGACCTCAGGACACTTGAATCAAATTTATCGAATGTTCCTTGGCTACAAAGGGGCCGAACCACCGAATCACTTCGTTTGAATGCACTTATAAGAAACAGCCACTTAAGCTGAACCCCAGATTTAATACATACCTATGTCTACTTCTTTCCTTAATGAAAATAGCTATTCTCCGCCATAGTTCTTCGCTCCCCGGTGCCCGTCACTACTCTAGCCACGAACAGATGAGTTCCCTTGGCGGCGGCTTCTATAGGTACCGCTGTACATACTTCCTCTCTTGTAGCTGACATCTCCGCGTGATGGGGAGCGAACGCTCGTGGTCTTTCCCGGAGCAGACCTTCACCATACTGTATTTGCAGATGGACATATGAAGATAGTACCTGGGCTCACTCTACTTTGCCAACCAGAGACAAAACTCAGCTCGCAAGCAGGGCTAGTTGGCCGGGTCAGGGACATCTCTGGACTGGCCTGTTAACCTCCATAATCAAATTACAAATGGAGGAGGGAGGGGGCCCTTTAAAATGCCACCATGTCCCGTAGAACTCAGAATCTCCAGACCGTCTCCATCCCATCGTGCATCTCCCCCTTTCCTAAGAGAAGAATCTCTGAATCGTTCTCGCTTTAATAGCTCCTCCTTCTCAACTTTGTCTCGTATCTCGTCCTGCCTTTACCACAACCTCCCCTCCTTCTGTTCAACTTCATCCCAAAGCCGTTGCACGCAATGACACGCTCTAGAGTTCTCGACGAGCAGCGAATACGAATTCGTCAGGCTTGCCAGAACTGTCGGAGACTCAAGCAAAAGGTGCGATAGAAACATTCCGAAAACGATCCATGGGAATGCCCACCGGATGACCACCCAAGCAAGGGGAAAGTATTGACAAGACGACACAGTGCGACGGACAGACCCCTTGCTTTGGCTGCAAGAAGCGAGGGCATCCCTGCTCCTACGATCCCCTTCAGAAGCGCAAGAATATCACCCGCATCCCGAAGAACGACGGGGACAGGTACGAACCGGTGGCTGCTCCTAAAATCCCAAATCGATCTGGCGTCCCCAACTGTACGTACAGCCCGAATTTACCTTCTCCTCCTTTACCCCTAACCAGCTAACACGATGAACTTGCACGTAGCTGGCTCCTCGTCGGCTAGTTTTCTCGCAGAGATCAAGAGTCCCACAGAGAAGGGCGAGCTCAACAGCCTCTCCTCCCTACGTCGCCTCGTCGAGCAGATACCACGTCGATTACCGGCTATGGGCGGCGTTGTTGGCGAGGAGCCCATTCATGTCGACATGGGTCCCTCCGGAAGAGCAGCGGTTGGCTATGATGTGCCGAGCGCTGGCAGCACCGACGGCGGCGTCGGCCGCTACTCCGCAGCGCCGGATCACATGGACACGGTGCCGGTGGGCGCGACAGGCATCATGCAATTGGGTGCGTGGAGCGCACCCGCTTCCCCGAGCATCAACCTGACGCACTGCGCGAGCGATGCAGGGTGCTATGGGTTTGCGATGCAACAGGACGGATACGAGGGCAACGACATGCAGATGACGCAGGACTATACGACGTATCAGTGGGGGGTGGAGGCCCTGGAAGAGGAAAGGAACGATCTACTAGACCTCTCATGGAATAATGGCCTATACGCCTATGTATATTCCCGCGACATAGCTAGGTCTTCTATGCGCTGCCCATAAAGGGCTGTTGACAGGAAAGGCATTGAATGTGAACGATGAGGTAAGCCCGAAAACGAATTTGTCCACCTGTGATATCCACAATGCATGTTGTGGCTGCATCTGGTTGATAAGAAGATATATGTATATAAGTAGAAGCCCTCTTCATAGCAATACGCGAGAGTTGTTCTTTCAATTTCTATAAGGAATAACAAGCAGCACCGAAGTAATCCCGATTGCGACAAAAACAGCTGCCAGAATTGCCTGATCATGTCACAACCCCCTAAAAGGCGAAAAAGGATCCGAGAAGCTGAGGACGAACGCGAGCCGAAGACCCAGAAGCCAAACAACAAAAGCCAAAGCGAGAGCCTCTCTGGTCTTGCAACCATTTTGCATCATGTACCGGCTCCCCTCGACGACGAACCACGTGCTCCAATTCCAGCGTCACCATGCCTGCCCCAAGGCTCTGTCTGTAGAGCAGCAAGCGGAAGTAAAGATGAGGCAATCTATATCCCCTCTGATTTAGAGTCAGAGTCAGACGGCGAAGCAGACGATACTACACCGTCGTTTAGGGAGCGCAATACGCTCATCGACAAGGGGACCATAAGACAGCCTAACAGCCCCTCGCCAGGTTAGTCAGTTTCTACTAGACTATTAATTAAGAGAAGCAATCAAAACTAATCAGTCTAGTAGCGCCGACGCTATCAACTGTTCTTAATACACCGCGCGCTATAGGTCTTGAGATAGACGGCGACTTCGGAGATGTGCAACACTCATCCCCCCCGTCTCTCGTCACTTCGGCCTCCGCACCTCAACAGCGCGGCCGTGTCGAGCCACCGCAGCAGACTGAGCCACATGAGAGTGCCAGCCAGAATGCGATACGAATCCTTCACGGCGAAAATAGCTATCAGAGTCGCCCGATCATGACAACGACGCAAATGGTAGAGCTCATCTCAATTGTCGAGGAGCTCGTATCAGATATGATCGAACGTTTCGACGCCCTGCGTGATGAAATGGTCGATCGTTTCGACGACCTACAGGATGAAATGGTCGATCAGGATCAAGATGACAACTAATCGCTCTACCAAATTGCGCAGTTGGGGAACCAAAGTCTTTCACCATTGCGCCGTATACTTGTGCATTTATGAGGCAATCACAGGGAACAAAGAAGCTGCTGAAACGCATGTGTCATTCCTCCTGGCCTCTGGTGAACGTGATGCTCGTCGATTTCTCTGTTCCATCATGAGACTGTTACCACAAGAATGGAAATGCTACAACTTCAGAATCGATAACAGTTCGCCGCCACTGAACGACCGTTGGCGAGACAACAACAAAATGGACGCTGAGCGACAGTGTTCCGCAACACGGGAAGAGTCTCTGAGTGACGACTTTGAAGCAGCAGGTTATGAGTAAAGGTTTTCAGGGCCTGTATCAGAGTCACCAGACGAGCAAGCACATCCAAAGTATATATATAAGAGGTAGCACCTTGTCTTAGGCGATCTAAATTGATGATTCAATTCGAGCTACCAGGTGTCAATTTCCAACCGCAAGTAATCAGAGAACCCTTGATGCCTAACAACGCGAACAATGGACATGTAACGTGGCCGGAGGCTATAAGCGCTCTTTATACGTGGCAGATTATCCTGGCGGTATTTACAGAAGCTGGTGGCCTTGATGCGCGATGCCTGGCAAACGAGACGCTAGGCCGTCTAACGAACAGCAATCAATGTGTACCGATTCTTATGAAGTTTCACTGCTCAATTGGCTCGATCCCTCTAGAGAATGGTACAATACGTGCAGACGCCTTGTGTCTGAGCCAAGAGGTAGTAGAGATCATTCGCGATTTGGAAAGGCTGAAGTGGCCCAAGGCGGACAAAGTCGTATTGCGCGAAGCTCTGGTCAGTAACACTGATATAGTCTCGTCTACAATGCTAATTTGACATAGATGCACTTGAGGAGGGCTATTCACGAAACAGCTAGACGCCATGAGGTCTCGGTGAAAACGTGGTATTTGTCTGACGAGGAAAAGTGTTGGGAGCTCTATGTGTTCATTCGAGATCTGTCTATTTCTGAAGAACGCTATGGTGAGCTTTCGGCGGGGCTCGCTGCCATCAGGCTAGGGAACGTGCCGCACTGATGGTGTATTATTTTCAGGCACAGATTCAAGCTCACAGACGAGGAGGAGTAGGCGTGCGGCGGTGGTAGCTAGTGACCGGTAAGCTCCCTTTCTGGTCAATTATAAGAAGAATAGATTGCCTACATCTTAGTGATTCTTCTCTCTTTACCTTTGTTTCCCTACATTATGATTTCTTGCATATTCTAGGCCTTTGATTATGGCTCATCAGAACCCTCGGTATCATGATTCATTATACTCATCCATGTTGCCATACGACGCTGGACTCGATTATGTGAGACGCATCGGCATTTTTCCTCCGCAACACATAAACCTGTTACCTTCCAGCACCGAGGCAATGACCAGAACCCCCCAAATGGACAAATTTTTGGATCTTACGGCGTCTAAAATACGCCACCTTGGTCTCTTGCTTTCCGAAATAGTCTTTAACGATATTCAGAATGCCGTCCTAGTCGTCGACGATACTCGAAATCTCGTCCGAAATGTGCAAGGTTTGGAGAAATTAGATAGAAATATCTATATCGCTCTCCTGAGCCTCGAAGCGATCATATTGCAGCGTACTGGGTCACTCTCATATGACAAAGCCCTGGAGGAACTTGAGCATCTCATTCGTGAAGAAAGGTAGGTAAGAAAGGTGTCGTTCCTGCCTAGGACTAACTTTAATAGACTAGCCGAGAGAGCCTATGACCAGTGCTCGCAAAATATTGTGTGGAACCATTGGCAGCTACAGTTGTGCGTGTCGCTACGTCTTGGTAATGGAAATAAGACTAACTGTACCTCCAGCGAAGGGGGCTGATTCGCCATTCCTACGCGACGATTGGGGACGAATCATAGTCGAACTACAATGTTTAAAGATACCTGATCGAACAGAGGCTCCGTGGGCGTACCAATCTGCGAAATATCTGGAAAGTTTCTGCGAACTATATACTGCGCAGGACCCGCCAAGTGTGAAGGTTTGCATGCTTTTACGTCCCCGCCCGAGCGGTGACTATGAGCTACTCAAAGACCTGTTTAACAAGCTCTCGTTCAGTGTGATGTATATTGACAAGTTATCCGTTGATGAGAAGAAGAAGCTTTCTAAACGGTACGGCGATTATCTACGCCTCTGCCAAGACGCTACACCGAAATCTCGGCTTAGGGGCCTTCGACGGTAAGCAAGGTATTCCTCCTAAGCATTTAAACCTCATGACTTATTTTCTTGAAGCGAGAGGTCTGTTCTGAGTTCATTTTACTGGCTTCATAAACAGTTTGAAACAGGGGCTTCGATGAAGAAATGGAATACTTGGCGACAGAGTATGGAGACCTTTATTGAACATCACCCTCAACTTGGGGATGTCTCATCATGGATGGCTTATACTGATCAACTTATGCGTACTGTTTAGAAACACTTATACTAGCTAAAATCGGACTGTTTCCTTATGATGTTCTCTACACGACTGCTGACGCTGGTAGATTGCTTTTCTAGCCCTAGTGGTGGAACCTTGTTCCTCAAACAGCCGCTGTCCACAGTGATGACGAGACGATTCTTATTCTGGATATACAGAGTCATTTCTCGGGACATAGCTTTCCGGTATAGATGAGAGAAACATCAGCTGTGAGCCCAACGAGTTCTTGCTTCTGCCTGTGTACCTATGAACATGTGTCTTTACAAAAGCTATAGAAGCAGGACACCCTTCATTTCTGCGTAAAAAACCGAACTTCTTTTCTTGTTCATGAAGCAGCCTCTGCAAACAGCCTCTGCGGACAGCATCTGTCATTCTGCTTTACGCCCTCTTCACTCAGGTAAGTCTTCTACACTTGACCGCGGCCTAGTTCCGTTCAAGCTACTTACTTACTTAGACAATGTGTACCGAAGGAATCGGAACCTCCACCTGCGAGCGCTGTGCGAAGAAAATACGACGACACACAAGTAGAGAGTTATGTAAAGACGCGCTGCTAGACGGTCTTGAATTTGGCAAATGCCCTTCCGGTGTGGCTAAAGAGAAGTTTGTAGTTCCTGCGCAGTGCAATAAGTGCAGACAAGACAGAGACGGTCCCACCAGACCCGGGATGACAGCTGCTTCTCCTGAGAAACACGCGTAACCGAGTATTTCTACGGTGCCTATATTGAGATTGGCCTTCCTGGACACTTTACTCGTGCACTACACATATTTCAGGTGGAAGATGGCAATGCAATAGTATATAAAAAAAACTTGTATAGAGTAGCTTAAGGAAACTTCCCCTCAACTAAACTGCCAAACGCAGTGTCGCGTGTACGCGAAGCTTCAGGTTTAGCCTAAGCTCGTGGGCTCTTAGTTCGCACGTTGCTACATACCCTCCTACAGATCAACTAAAGCGGAGATTTGGAGATATCGGGACAACAACACAATATACTCAGCGTGTGCAATCCATGCATGAACGGTATTTGCCATTGCAAGTGGTATCCCGCCAGGGTGCGGCTCTTCGAGCATCAGAGCCCGGGCCTCTGTGGCCAATATAGGATGTTTTACTTGTTGGTAAGCCCACTAAGCCCCTAAAATAATTATACTTGAAACCGAAACTTACAGCTGGCAGCGACTCGTAAAGTGCGATAAAACTAAACCAATTTGTAAACGTTGCGGAACAGAGAACAGGCGATGCGGCGATTCACACATCTTAACTGTGTGTTTCAGACAAGAGCGGACAAGGACAAAGTAAAGGCTAGACTAGTAATCTCTAAAGAGTATTTTGGGCATGTGGATACGCATCATGACTATATAAGAGCTAGACAGGCCCATCGATCTAACAGAGCTTAATCAATCAACTCTTCTCTCTTATTACCTGTTGCCTGGTTGCATCTCATCGGTATTCTACCCCACGATAGTGGCCCATGCCGCATCATTGCCCCGAACGATTGAGCTAATGAACTCTGCCTATAGACAATGGTACACACGAAAGCTATAGCGCGTGTTCCCGATGAAATCCTCATTATGATTTTCTCCCCACTTCGAAAGCCTGATCTCCACAGCTTAATGCTCGTCTGCAAGCAATGGGCGAAGAATATCGTCGGTCTTCTCTGGTTTTATGCCGGTTTCAAGGACAGCCGCCTCGTCTGGAGGACGCTTACTACGCCTATGCCCTTCTATGACTACCGCAGCATGGTCAAATCCGTCCGTCTCGATAGCAATGTGACTGATGGTGAAGTCTCGCTCGCTAGCAAAATGACTGATGATGAAGTCTCGCTCGCTAGCAAAATGACTGATGATGAATTCTCGCCTACCCCCAAGTTCAGGATCGTGGCCCTCGAACTCCTCAATTGCCGCCTTACCGAAACGGGTTTCGCCCCCCTCGTACAAGACATAACTTCCCTGCGTATACTCAAGATTGCTGACGAGCATGGCAATGCTGGGATTTACATTCGCGCCATCGCCTCCCGCTGCACTGCCCTTCAACCTCTCACTGCCCTTGACTGTCTCGAAATAGACTCTTGCAAGACAAGTCTTCAGAGCCTGTCCACTCTCACGAAGAGCTGCAAATTTCTAAAAGAAGTACGACCTCTTCGTTTTCTTGAATCATCGCTTTACGTTAAGTTTGCAATACTACTACATACTTCTACACTTAACACCGACCATGAATTAGCTCAAGCACTAATACATCACCGTCATAGGTCTTTTTCAATCGTTGTCCTCAGCTCCTTGACGAGGATGCTCTTGCCCTCGCCGAGAACTGCCAGGATATCACGTCATTTAGGCTACATGATTGCGTAAAAATCACCGACGCTGCTCTCCCCGCTATTTCTAAGCTTAAAAACCTAATTTTTCTAGACGTTTTTGGTTCAGACAGTATTACTCCGACGGCATTAGAAAAGCTTATAAATGACTGCACTAACATTCGTGTAATTCATTCTAGTAATTTATTTTATCAGATGATAGAGTGGGGAGAGCCACCCATGCGGTATCGCCAGGGTTTTTTTACATATTTCGGATAATGAAGGGCGCCTTGAGAACGACTGGCTGTATGCGGAAGAGCATAGTAGAAAACTCGGCGCAGCCATCCGAGAAAGGGGCAAGTGACTTAGGGGGAATTAGCGAAGCAATCGAATGCATATATAAGAAATAGGCCACTTAAGCTAAATCCAGATGATAATGCACACCTCCATCTACTTCTTTCCTTGATAAAAGTAGTAGCTCCCTGTTATCTTCCTTCACTCTCTAGTTCCTATCCCTCGTTTAGTCGCGAATAGATGAGTTCCCCTGTCCGCGGCTTCTACTAGTATCGCTATAAGTACTTCCTCTCTCACGGCTATTCGAACTAGGTGTGGTTGAACGACACGCCATGCCTGCCTTGTAAGTGTTGCGTCTCCCGACGCTATGCGCTATTTTACGCCTAATACATTCAGAGGAGCTCGCCGTTGTAGACCTTGCTGCAGAGCAATTAGAACGCAAGCGAAGCAAAAGGCGCAGAAAGAAAAAGAGTCTTTAATTTAGAAATAGGATCCTAAAGGGGCAGGTGAAGGCCCTGGAAAAGGAAAGGGACGGTCTATTGGACCTCTTGTGGAAGAATGATGGCCTGCACGTCTATGAGTTTTCCCGCGACATAGCTAGGTCTTCTACTACATGCTAATTACACCTATTGAATAACTTAATGTTACTAACACTGTTCTCACAAGATAATCGCGGAAGATCATAATTCCAATCAAGCGAACTTCTCTGATGGTCCTCCAAACTCAATATTTTGGCCCTTCAATACCACTATTCCCGACCAGGATGTGACTATAAGGGTCACTCTTGCACAAGCTCCTTCTTCCCCTTATAGATACTCTTCCTCTTCTATAAGTGGTATAAAGATGCCTCGTGGTGCTTATGATGTTACATTCCTGCCAAAACCGAAAAAAGCACCGCGGAAAGATAGCTCAGCCAACCCCACATCTAGCAGAGCCGCCGCACGATACACTAATCAGCAAAGCGATTTTATCTTCTACGCCCGTAATGAAATGCATCTAGCATGGGCGAGTATACACAAGGAATACAGCGAGCGCTTTTCCGAGCCACGATCTCTAGGGTCTCTCACGTATACTTACTACAAACTCCTTAAGGTTGATCCGCGTTTTGGTCTAATCCAACGTAATCCTGAGCGGGCTCTTGATTACGACTGGGTGGCCGATGAGTTCAAAGATCAATGTCGCCGCTTGAGTAAGTCGAGACTTTATCCTCAATACAACATAATATGCTGAAATATCCCGACAGTCAAATCACGCAATGGGCAGAGTCTTGAACAGGAAGAGCGCCACGACCTCCTCGGCCTTGAAGAAGAGAACCAGGGACATGCTTGACCGGGGCCTTCGGGGCGGATATCGGACAACGATGAGCAAGTAACTTTTTGATTTTTAGGTTAGCGTTATGCAGGTCATTGAACGCAAGGCTTGCGCAACAAGGTCGAAGACAATTGTTCTAGTAACGAATATGAAGAATGTAATAGATGGGCTAGTATTTAGGTGTTATGAAAGTGACTGAAGCCGTGGCGGAAACAAAAACGTCCGATGATACAGCAGCCTACTCTACTAGTACAGCAATTATGCAAATATGTTGTGACTAAGGTAATCACAGCCGCATTAGATAGGTAGCGGCAGATAGCTCTGCGCGCCGGGTCTAGCAGTCCACCGATAAATCAGCGGATTCGCACTTATAAATAGAGGAAGGGCGCCCTAGCTGCAAGAAACATTCTGCTCGGGAGGACAGCAGGCACCATGACCCTAGCTCTACTAACACACCATATTCGACACGCTTACTGGGTGGGAAGCATGTCACCAGACGTGCCTCACCCGGGCTGGTACGGCATACTCCAACGTTATTGCAACACTCCATACGGCAGCCCTTCTTCTATAACGCCATCAGAGGTGCCATGGAAAGATTTAGATGACGCGAAGTTCGTGATCAAACGCTTGCTAAGCATTGCCCAGAAGCTCTCTCGCTTCCGGGGCCTCGTGTTTCTTGAACAGCCGGGCATATGTCTGAGTCACCGCGTGTTTCATATTACCGCTGCGTATATTGTTGGTTTTCTGCATCGAAACCATCCTTTCGGAGACTCTGTGGACATAATAACCTTACCCACAATTCTGTGGCAGCGAGTTTTCTATGAGGCCTCTGCTGAAACAGTTAGTCACGGCAAACAGATTTAAAGCCTCGCTATAGCCTGCTAACAGAGAAAATCAGGAGACAGAACATTGCAGACGGATGTTTGCCGAACCAGAACGCTTTATGGAGCCAATGCGGCAGCATAATTCAATATTTGACAAACTTGAGGCCAGCGCAAGCTATTCATTAATTGTTCAGCCAGAACCAGTATTCCAGGGTTTGGCGGCAAGCCTTTGGGATATCTCAACTCCTGTCGAGGGCCTGCTGCCCAGCGCAAGCCATTCATTAGCCGACTGCCAAGAAGAAGATGAGGCAGGAATATATTAATAGAAGATTAGGAAACGTACTTAGTAATGATTTTCCTTCCCTAGTTCTAATTAACTAGTTATAAGGTAAAATGGTCATTATACCACATATAAACGCTTTAAATGTGATCGACCGCAGCGTGACATTGTTTACCTCCACTACCTCGCAACGAAGAGATATGCGAGATAAGCAGATGGATTTGTCAAGGATAAAAGGGCCGGACACGTCATTTATGGGAAGTAACGCCAAGTACGGTAATCTAGTGCATACGGCTGCAGCTCCTGAAAGCTTCCGTATTAATCACGTCTCTTCGACTGCCCTAAGTTATAAACAGCTTCATTTCACCCACTTTCTCTCCTAATATAATAGAAAGTGTTTTAAGTTTACTGCCTATGGCCATCGAACCCCTGAGGCGTTATTAAGAAATGGGGTATAAAGGGATCTACTACCATCAAGAAAACTTGAAGAGATAGAGTGGAGGCTGAAGGTGGTTCTGCATAAAACAATAAGCGTCGCGAATTACTTGCGCAGCAACAGATGCTCTGGCTGGCGGTTGGCAATGACGTACCAGCCTATTATAAACTTTACGTTGCCTTCGCTAAGGAGTGCCGGCTCGGAAAAACGTGAACCCTGGGTGAGACTTGGCCATGATAAAGTTCTGATTCTACTAGCCACGTCGCGCTTGGTGATTCTGCTCCCACACTTATTTGATGTGGTGAAATAGCACTCAGAACCCAGCTTTCTAATATGCAGCTGCTATACGCTATTCGGAAATGGATTTCACAAACGGTATCACAGCAGACGAAACAGGCATGTCCGCGTTAATTCGATCCCGCGACCTCAGACTAATTGCTCTTTAGGTCCTGCCTAGCCACATAGATGCGATATGCGCTTCACATGCCGAGTATCAATCGAGATTTCCACTCACAGATAATTTTCCTCCGACCTTAACTACATCCGATGGAGGCCTCATCTCCAAGCTAATAACATCTACGATCTCATACTACGTTACTGAAAGCGTCTTAATCAAGCGACAACCACATCCAAGCGAACTCGGCAAGGACATATATGGTAATCCCGTGATAAACTCCTACATTGCCGAGAGACTACGGAATGAAGCTGTTGTGCTACAGTATCTTCGTGCCACAACCACAATACCAGTTCCAGAAGTTCTAGACCTGCAAACAGCAAATGGACTTGTTTACCTCAAAATGTCTTGGGTTAAGGGAGCTATTGAGCTTAGTAGAGTCCCTGCTCAGAGAATTGAAGCTGCTGTGGCTGCAGTTTCATCGCAGCTCGAATCCGAAATCCTACCTCAGTTACGCAATCTACGCTCACATCGCATGGGCAGCCCGGATGCCGATCTGCCTATTATTCCGCCTGAGCGGTTCTGGGAGTGGAAAGAAAACCGCAGGTGGCCAGCAATTGCGGGTGACTACGCGTTTTGCCACCTAGATCTCGATCGTCAAAATATCTTGGTTGACCCGGACACTTATAAGATCGTTGCAATTGTAGACTGGGAGATGGCCGGCTTTTTCCCCCCAGAGTGGGAACTACCATTCTGGAAACAAAGTACCCGGGAAGAGAAGTTTGATTTAATTGAACTAGCTAAAGATAATGAGAAGGGGTTTTTCTCTAGCTAATGAACATAATATCATGGAAACGCGTAATTCCCACGTAAACCTGCTTGTCTATGAATTATTAACCATCGTACTATGTATATCAAGCCTATTGTGTATACTTACTCATTTCGGAATATGCTTGACAGGAGGCAATCTTGCGCAGTCAACGCTCTGGCACATGTACCATGGCGGGAAGCCGCAGTTATGACACTTCTCCGCGGAGCTGTTTGGGATACCTGCCTGGCAATGCATGCAGGGGGCTGGGGTAGGCATATTGTCTCGTGAAATGTTTAGAATAGAAACATGTATTGCCTAGTTATAAAACTAACCATCATAGCTAACTACTGCTCTATATTTATAGCTGAACCCGCAGTGCCTTGCCTTGCACGTCGGCACACAACAGTGGTGTTGCCCGGCAAAGAGTCTTCCCTTTTCAGCTGACACGCAGTTTTCGCGACAACTATGCGTACGCCCCAACCCGGTGGAGTTGCATCTGGATATTTGGCCTTGTACCTATAACATTGTTAATATCTAAAAGGTAGAAAGTAACCGTGAGGCACACGCTTCCTACATTGCGCACGGTCCGTGGTTTGTCTTGCCCTCTCAATCGTGCCGAATCCCTTTGACTGTCGAGAAAGAACTCTGAGGTCACGAAACCTATACACACTGCTTCGTAGCGCAGGTACTATAGACTTCGTAAACAACGCATCGTCCTAGTGAATCATGATGACGCGTAGCTGTCTATTCCTCCGCTTAAGCAACGATAGCGCTATAGGATTCTCTGCCCTCGACAGCCTTTCATAGATAGCATATATCAGGCTACGCAACCACACTAAGTAAGTCTAATCGCTCATAAGATTATAAATAGCTAGCCTATTCCCTACTATGCCTTAGTTTATGAATTTGTTTATAAGATACACCTTATAATGCACGGCTAAAAGCTGCTCCAGAAACATGGAACAGACATGTAAGTGGCACTTCCTTTCTTCCGTTTGAATAGAACTAATTCTAAGATAGGGAAATGCGCATTCTGTTGGAGAGAACATCTACCCTTGCGCGCTTTCCCAACCCCAACCATAAAAGGGTGGGAACTGGTACGATGCATGTGCACCGCATGCCACGTAACTTCCGGATATTCGCAGCCTGAGGAGGTTGCCAAGTTCTTCTTTCATACAAACAAAGCTCTCATATTTGGTGCCAAATATGAAAAGCCGCCGATCGATAGAATTCCGCCGTCAAGACGGCTCAGAGAAATAACAAACAACGACGGAACGAGCAATCTACAAGGATTCTATCACCCGGTTTGCCCCATATATGCCGCGGATAGCAACACACACAAAGAATGCCTTGAAGTCACTATCAGCTCAACACCAGGGCTATTATACCATCTTTGGCATTCTCATTGTTGTATTATATATTGTCCGCGATGTTTCACCAAATTCGACGACCCTGAAAAAAGAGACTCGCATCAAAGTCAATGCAAACTACAACTTGGCTCCTCTTCCACGAAGAGCAGACCAATCATCATCGGTCCAGATAAGATAGCTTTTCTTCGTTTGCTCGACATGGCCCTGGCGGAGTATGGTTATAGCGAAGCTGCTCGCTTAGGTCGCATGGCTCTTGAGCTTGAATCTAACGACAGAGATGTCGGGACACGGATGCAGAACTTAGGTCAAAAGCTCTTGGGGTATGCTTTTACATGGGATTTTGATGACCCTGGGCATGATGTTGAATGCGATGATCCTGGGTTTGATCTCGAATGCGATGACCCTAGGCATGATGTTAAATGCGATGGCCCTGGGCATGATGTGTACCTTCGCGAGGGAGTTGGGTTACGGATAACTGTGTCACAAGATTTATGGAAACTCGACTATGGTGAGAAAATGCCACAAGATGTGGCTAGAGAGCTCTTGAGCTTGATAGAAGCTCACTTAGCATGCTGATTCGCCTCTGCGAGACGACTGCGGCACCGGACAATAATATGACTGACGTTGAGCCCGCTAATTAGTCGCGTTATCGTCTGCTTAAGCTGATCGAAATGTGAGGTCCTGGCTTTGATTTCTCCTAAGACGAACGAATGAGATAACCACCACTGATCATGGTCGGAAAGTAGTGTAGATTCGCCATTGTTTTTGGCTACCGAGTGGTACGGCAGGACAGGCCGGATGATGAGATACAAGCAGCTGAATCAAGAGCAATATCCTGACCACGTCAGACCGTGTGCGGCCACAGGGCTTCAAAGTACAATGCGCCTTGCCGGTATAAGGGTGAGCGAAGTAGACCTTGTTCTGAATTCAGGTATAATCTTACTGCGCGGGCAGCGCCAAATTTTGCGTACGCATAGTTTCCTCTCTTGGGGGAAGCGAAAAAATAGATAGATGAAATGAGGGAATGGGAAGAGCCGCCTTCGACGTTGTGTGAAACTATGGTTATGCACAAGCGCCTTTGTAAGCCAGGTACGGAATAGAGAAGGCAACTGGCTCAGCCAGTTCATTGACATTAGCTAACTATATCTACATTCGTGTCCCCTCTTCCTCTAGAATCAGCAGCTTCGGATCCCTCATCTTGAGTTCTTATGCCAACATTCAATACGTCGTCTGCCGTGGTAGACATCTAATTTCAGCTCCTGTCATCTGCCTCAAGGAACTTAACCTTCTATACCTTTACTCGCCCCGAGCTTTGCCTCGTCTGACCTCTTTGCGGAAGCTCGAAAACGCCTTCACAATCCTACCTGTCAGTCCCTAGACGTGGGAACCGTTTCGAAATGGCATCAGGTTCTATGGATAGGACCGGGTATATTACGGATAAAGGTTTGTCAATCCGACGGGGGCACCCTGCAGGGCAAGATTAGACTATACTAATTATATTGAAATTAGAATTAGACATACAATTTTCCGCCGAACAGAACCTAGATACTTCCTCTACTGAGCTATACCCACTGACAGTGCCTGGATTTGAGAGTCTAGGATCTATGCTGGACGGATTCATGCTGGACGGATCCATGCTGGACGGATCCATGCTGGACGTAAGCCAAACCTCCCAGGATGAAACAGTCCAGGCCATGGGCGCCATTCACAATATGAACGAGTGGCAAACGCCAGAAAGTGTAGGCTCACTCTGCTGGCCCGGCAATGGGTTCAATATTGGCCTGAGCGGTGACTACACTCTTGCTGTTGAAGACATAAGCTCGATGAGTGTTGCAACTTCTCAGTACCAACGGCGCAGCAGTGTTCAATCAAACTCTTCACGCAAAGCTTATCATGGACCGTGACGTACCGGATGACTGATGGATATAAATAGCTTGACATCCCCATAGCTAGCTAGCTCCTCTTTTACCAAAAGTCTAGCAATATACTTCACAGTCAATAACCAGATAAACGGAATGGCAGAACAAAGGATCTTCCACCCGCACACGGCAGAACTTCTCCAGGTAAATCCTCATATATTCAAAGCAGTTCTTTTACTAAAGCATTTATTTAGGAAACATATTTCCGTCTACTTCTGATGGTAGATGCTGAAATCTTAATACAGGCTGGCCCAGAAGACTGGATTTTTACCACGATCACCAATATGGCTAAACAAGCCGTTTTTCTGCTCCTATACTCAAAACGACAAAACGCGTCGGTTGATGCTAAAAAAGTACAGCGAATACGCGTCTACGTACTATCAGACCGCCATTACGCAGTATTTCTTGCAGCAGTGCTTGCCGGCCAACTACTTTCACATTCTCTCCACATACTTCTGTATGTATCAGGCAATGAGGGGAGACAAAAAGGCTGCTGAAGAGCATTTTTCTTATTTTCCCATCGATTTGAGACAAAACCATCGCCGTTTTCTTTGCTTTTATATAAGTCTGTTGCCACCAGAATGGAAATGCTACGACTTCAGAATCGAGGGCAGTTCGCCGCCAGTGAACGACCATTAACGAAAAAAAGAAAAACGAAACGGATGCTAAGCGACGGCGCATCAGAATATGACAAGAGCCGCTATTGAGAGATTGAACGTAGTAAGCCGTGAGCGGAGGGTTTAGCGGCTTTGCTGGAGTTGCCAGGCGGATCAACACATCAAACTCTATATAAAAGAGGTAGCAAGCACCCTTTCCTAGATAATACGCAATAACAATTCAGTTCGGATATCATATATTCATCGAACAGCATATAACTAGGTGGCAGTTGATGTCTGACACTATGGGATATACAAAATTGCCGGAGGCTATAACCGCTCCTTATACGCGGCAGATTATCCTGGCGGTGTTCACAGAAGCTAATGGCCTTGATGCGCTGTCCCTAGCGGACGAGACACTACGCCATTTAATGCACAGGGATCAATGTCTACCAGTCATTATGGAGTTTCACTGCTCTATCGGCTCACTTCCCCTCGAGAATGGTAAGATACGGGCAGGCTCACTGCATGTGAGCCAAGAGGTTTTGAAGGCTATTCGCGATGCAAAATGGCGGGAGTGGTACAGAGCAGACGACAGCAATTTACACGAAGTTCTGGTTAGTCATACCGATACAATCTCTAACTTGATGCTAATCCTAGATAGAATGAGTTGCGTAGCGCTATTGAAGGAACAGCTCAACGCTATCAGGTTCGGGTGACGACTTGGGACTCGCCCGCAAATGCTTAAGGGGGACTCTCTGAGGTCTCCTCGCTTTGGTAGATATCTTATGACAAGTTCCTTCAGATATACTGGATAATTTCTCTTTGATCCACTGCTCTCCTCGTACCGAAGATGCCAGTCCAGTCCAATCTCGTCGCCATTCGCTGCCTGGCAATCTAAGCGACGCCTCTTTCGACTCTCACCATGCAGACATCACGTTGAGTCAAAGCGATCCTCGCATGACGACAATGGCTTTGGATTTTCATGCCAGCTCACACTGCAGTATATCTAGTGATGCCTTTCAGCCACAATAGGTCTGGAGAATATCCAAAACACGTCTACTCTCTCCTTGCCCTTGGCGACACTCTACGCCGGAAGGATAAAGGCACTGGTTGAGATCTAAAATAATTGGAAAGAGAGGGAAAGAGCACGGCTGATACAGCAACCTGTTTCTGTTACTAATTCGCATGACGTGCTTCGAATATTGCGACCAAAGTGGTGGTGAATATGAGCTGCGAACAACAAACGGTTCAGTAAAATCCTCCGCCATAGCGCAGGCTTTCGTTTAGAGCCGGACAAACGAGCGGGGACTGGTCTGCTGGTCTGCTGGCCTGGAAAGTGTTAGCACTGTAATATTATGGCAGAGCCACATATTGAGATCTTGTTGTATATTATCTTAGTAAAGGCTTTTTACTCCCTAACTCGGTTAGTAAAGGATATACGTTTGTGGAAAACTATAAGTATAATCAAATCGCCGACTAATCACTCTACCAACTTGCGCATCACATTGTCTTCTAACTTAAGATGGAGGTAAGATAGGCAATTTTTAGTCAAGCGTCTATACAAACAAGCGGCTAACAGAGCATATGACAAGCAGTCGACCGAGTTTGTCAACGAAGCCTTGGAAGCAGCCTTCCGTCTTGCTGCTTCAGAGAAGAAGCATCTGTTGTGGGAAATTGTAGTCCGAGCAGGCGACTATTCATTACATAAGGCAGAGATTTTGGAGGCAGCGAGCAAGGTGCTAGAACCGTCACGGTCATCACAGGAGCCACTAGAAGTCTCTGGGCTACAACCGCGCTTTGGCGACTTTGACATGTGTTTGCGGAAGATGCTCTCTAGTATAACTAACTCGGCTTATCTAACATCAGATCACTTGGTGACTATCGCTACAAGTGTCAAGAAACCAGATTATTCGAGCTTGGCTATATCAGAGATCGCATGTCGCTGTTATCAATACGGTCTTCAGCCTCCAAAGGGACCTGTCAGAAAAGGGGATTTGCCAGGCTTGTTGTGGGGCATCTTGATATGGGGAAAGGCAATACAGCGTTCCAATTCGCGAGAGATTTTCTTACCCTCTCATCTTCGAGACCGCCCAACGCCAGAGCCGTGGACCGCGGAGGAGGTCGAGGACTGCTTGGCGAACTAGGTACAAGCACATGGAATTCTTGCACAGCCTCTCCACAACACACATTTAAAAAGAAGCTCCTCGAAATGGACATTGATGATCAATTCCAGCTACTGTATTTATTGGTGAACCGCAGGAGATCAGGACCCGAGAAAGGGCAATCAAGCCGCAAGAAATTCGCTTGCCCCACCGACCGAGGCCAACGCAGGGAGACAATGTGATGAATTTGATACCTGTATTTAGTATACAAATCTACCGTGCCCAGACTGTTCTGTTTTCTCCATGCTTCATTCACATGCTCCCGTCCAGACACTGACGGAAATGAACACGAATTCTGATCCACCGCCCAACAGCGAAAAGTCCGTTGCCGCTTCAAGCCGCAATGGAGCGGAGAAACAGCCGCAAAAACTCCTGGTTGTCAAACCTCTGATTAGTCCTAAGTTGGTTGACTTCAAAATAATTGGCCTTCTCGGAGGTGTTAAAAGGTCTAGTGTTCATCCGCCAAGCCAGGAGTTATATCCCTATTCCTTAGGCATTACTGATAAATATTTTCGCGTATGTTGATCTTTGCACGAGAAAACAAGGTCTCTAACTTGAATAGAAATGTCGCGTTTGTCGAAAGAAGTTTCAACTCCAAGTCAATCTTTTCTATCATTACAAAAAAATCCATCACATGCTCTGGAGATGCACAGATAATCGGCGCTGTCAGTGCCTGCTTAAGGGGGCAGCGGATCAATCCAAGAAGACCTGTCTGCGTCTCTTTACGGATGTGAATGAGATGAGGGTTCACCAAAAGTTGGTCCACCCAGATGAGAACGACCACCTGCTCGAAAGGCGCCAGGCACTTTATCAAGTAGAAAGGTTAAAAATGTCTAAGACGGGGTTTCCGTCAATTGATAGAAGGATAGCTTGGATTCTTGAAGAAGTGACAAGACTTTTAATCTGGCGTGGCTGCTCTACCCTCGAGGTAATCAAACCCGCTATCAAAGCTATCCTGAAAGACATCGAATAAGATACGTGGTCCTCAGCATCGGAAATGTTCCGAGGGCTTCCCCCTAACATAGATGCACTTGAGGAGGGCTATTCACGAAACAGCTAAACGCCATGAGGTCTCGGTGAAAACGTGGTATTTGTCTGACGAGGAAAAGTGTTGGGAGCTCTATGTGTTCATTCGAGATCTGTCTATTTCTGAAGAACGTTATGGTGCGGCGGGGCTCGCTGCAATCAGGCTAGGGAACGTGTCGCACTGATGGTGTATTATTTTCAGGCACAGATTTAAGCTCACAGACGAGGAGGAGTAGGCGTGCGGCGGTGGTAGCTAGTGACCGGTAAGCTCCCTTTCTGGTCAATTATAAGAAGAGTAGATTGCCTACATCTTAGTGATTCTTCTCTCTTTACCTTTATTTCCCTACATTATGATTTCTTGCATATTCTAGACCTTTGATTATGGCTCATCAGAACCCTCGGTATCATGATTCATTATACTCATCCGTGTTGCCATACGACGCTGGACTCGATTATGTGAGACGCATCGGCATTTTTCCTCCGCAACACATAAACCTGTTATCTTCCAGCACCGAGGCAGTGACCAGAAACCCCCAAATGGACAAATTTTTGGATCTTACGGCGTCTAAAATACGCCACCTTGGTCTCTTGCTTTCCGAAATAGTCTTTAACGATATTCAGAATGCCGTCCTAGTCGTCGACGATACTCGAAATTTCGTCCGAAATGTGCAAGGTTTGGAGAAACTAGATAGAAATATCTATATCGCTCTCCTGAGCCTCGAAGCGATCATATTGCAGCGTACTGGGTCACTCTCATATGACAAAGCCCTGGAGGAACTTGGGCATCTCATTCGTGAAGAAAGGTAGGTAAGAAAGGTGTCGTTCCTGCCTAGGACTAACTTTGATAGACTAGCCGAGAGAGCTTATGACCAGTGCTCGCAAAATATTGTGTGGAACTATTGGCAGCTACAGTTGTGCGTGTCGCTACGTCTTGGTAATGGAAACAAGACTAACTGTACCTCCAGCGAAGGGGCTGATTCGCCATTCCTACGCGACGATTGGGGACGAATCATAGTCGAACTACAATGTTTAAAGATACCTGATCGAACAGAGGCTCCGTGGGCGTACCAATCTGCGAAATATCTGGAAAGTTTCTGCGAACTATATACTGCGCAGGACCCGCCAAGTGTGAAGGTTTGCATGCTTTTATCACGTCCCCGCCCGAGCGGTGACTATGAGCTACTCGAAGACCTGTTTAACAAGCTCTCGTTCAGTATGATGTATAATGACAAGTTATCCGTTGATGAGAAGAATAAGCTTTTTAAACGGTACGGCGATTATCTACGCCTCTGCCAAGACGCTACACCGAAATCTCGGCTTAGGGGCCTTCGACGGTAAGCAAGGTATTCCTCCTAAGCATAATTAAACATCATGACTTATTTGCTTGTAGCGAGTGGTCTGTTCTGAGTTCATTTTACTGGTTTCATAAACAGTTTGAAACAGGGGCTTCGATGAAGGAATGGAATACTTGGCGACAGAGTATGGAGACCTTTATTGAACATCGCCCTCAACTCGGGGATATCTCTTCATGGATGGCTTATACAGATAAACTTATGCGTAGTGATTAGAAACACTCATACCAGCTAAATTCGGACTGTTTACTTATGATATTCTTTATGCGACTGCTGACGCCGGTAGATGCCTATGTTTCTGTGACTGTTCAGACTGGAGAGGATTTCTAGATTCTAGATTCTGCGATGGTTGTTACCTTGACCACCAACCGGACTTTGGACTTGTCTGGCAGAAAACAAAAGTGCGTATATCCCTGTCGTGCGGAAAATAGCCTAGAACTATTACTGAACAAGCTACTCTTTTTAGTCTTCAGTCACCAAACGAGCCAGCGTATCTACGCTGCATATATAATAGGTAGCGTCTTGGCCTAGTCAATTTAGTTTTTGTTTTTCTGCCCTATCGGTTGTTACTTCTATACAGGCTTACTGATGGCTTCCCAAGATGCCTATTATTGGGATTTGATTCTCTCACCACGACCGTCATATGACACTGGACTCCAATATATGAGGCGTATCGGTATTATCAGCTCTGATTACCTCGACAGACTACCCCAAAATGACGAAGGGGCCGAGCTCATGTCCATGGACCTCGTGCAGTATCTGATGACCAGTTACATACGCCGTGTTGGCTGTTACATTGTTGGACAAGACGTCGCTGTTCACACTTTGCTTTGGGATGTTCAAGGCTCGGATACATTAGACAGAGATATTTATATTGCTCTTCTGGGCCTTGAGGCGATTTTATTGCAGCAAACGGGGTCGTTCTACCTCGAGGACGCGGTGAAGCGTCTCAGGGGTTATATCTATCAAGAAGGGTACGTTGAAAGAGTGCGGTCGATACTTACGACTAATATAAACAGGCTGGTCTGGAGACTCGATGACCAATGCTCACAAAATATTGTGTGGATTTATTGGCAACTGCAGTTGTGTGTGCCGCTCAGATCCTGACAATGAAGATGAAACTGACCAATTCCATAGCGACGGGCACCTATCACCATTCTTGCGCGCTGATTGGAAGAACATCACAGCTGAATTACAACAGTTAAGAATACCCGACACAGTAGAAGCTCCGGGGACCCATCAGTTTGCGGAATATCTGAGTATGTTCTGCGGACTGTATACCTCCAACGCTTTGCCAAGCAAAAAGTTTGCTGTGCTTTGCTCACATCAAGGCCCTATCGATGGTTATGAGCTTGTCAAAGACCTGTTCATCAAAATCTCTTTTCTAACAATGTATTTGAAGGACTTCTCTGAGGTAGAGAGGGACAAGTTTCTTCGCATGCATGGGGATTATCTACGCTTCAGTCAGGCCCTTTTACCAGAATCTCGGGCTAGGGGTATTGGACGGTATGTATGGATCCTCTAGGCGCAGTGTAAGACTGTTACTGATTTCATCAGCGAGTGCTTTATTATACAGACATTTCATTGGCTTCATAAACACTTTCGAATGGGGTTTTGGGAGAATGAATGGAATATCTGGCAACGCAGTGCAAAAGCTTTTCTTCGCGCTCACCCTCATCTTAACTTTCTTAAGGAACTCGATCTTAGGGACTTCTCCTCGTGGACGGCGTATACTTGTATCGGCCCATTTTAGATTGTTGCCTCGTACTATACTCTCGTGATTAACTCGATCACAATGCATCCCCCATGAATCTTTTGCGTTTGAGCGTGAGGACTTGTCGCTTTCGCAGTTGCTGATCCCGTATTTTCATCTTCATTCCCTCTGGAGGCGACACGTATGTAAGATGACTGCGGTGAAACGGCCCATCCAGCATCAGACCCTGCAGCGTTTTCACGCACGACACGGCCACGTAGCTCAGTCCCTCGTAAGGCGGCTGGGACAGTCTATGAATATATAATATCAAATAAAAAAAGACTTAGATAAGTACTAGCAACCCACCCGTAGCCCACCTGTAGGTACCAGCAAGGAAATTTAACGCCCAGCTCTACTGGCAACTGGCCCAGCAATATAGGCGGAGCTTGTGGGTGAGTCGGCGGATGATGAGTCGGCGGGTGACGACTTAGGGAATGCAGCGACACTATTGCACGATGTTCAATGCTGCGCCCCATCACTGATTTCCAAACCATTCCACTGCACATTCTTTGGCATATGTATAGATGGAGGTACCCGGGTGATGATTAGTAGGGTTACTCCTGACTTTGACTTTGCTAAGTCTCGAGATCTTGTTGCGAAGTTGACGCGGCTGGCAGCGTGGGTAGCTGAAGAATAGCAGCAGAATTTAATTCATATCTTTTCAGTTCATATTTGCCTTCATTTTTTTAATTCATTGAAGTCATTTGTTAACAGTCGTGCTGCTTCATGGATACCAGTTTGTAGCAACTCGCAGACTTTCGTTTTGCTTTCTTTTTTGCTTTTGTTAGCTACTTCAAAGCACCATGGCGCCATTTGGTAAAGTGTAAAGTTTCAAAAGCCTTCAGACAATGAGGTGAGTGCTATCAGCGCTATAATAGAATATTGAATAACATCTTAAGTCGTACGAAGTGAATATCCTTCACGTGGAGGCGGGAACAACTGCACGCGGCCTACTTCCATCATATAAGGTGCGGCTTTAAGGCCGCGCAGATGCCTACGCGCTGTACGCCGACAGGCCTGGAGCAGACGATAAAAGGACCGCAATAGACGATATCATCAAACTGTTCAAATCTGTGAATGAGGAGACGGCTCTGTCAGGAGAGGACTTATTCAAGCATAGTCATGCGTGCATTCGACACGTGAAGGAGAATGAGGGGTGTTTGCTTATTGTAAAGGGTATTATCCTGAATTGGGGCTTTCTACGGAGTATGGAGAAAGAGGAAGTAATAGTTTGGAGATATAGCGACTAGTCGTATATATTTCAGTCTATAAATGTAATTGCTATATAAGTACCTATACTAAGATCCCCTAACACATGTTCGGGTACCGTCCTGGCCGAATGGTGTTGAGAACCCCCTTTAAACGGCCACAACCTCCGTTATGATTTCCTGTCATCGTCAACTATCGGTGGGTTGACCCGAAAGGCCATGTCAACTCTATACCGTGGTCGTTTTTGTCTGTCCTCCGTACTAGGCACATTCTGTTCCGATGGCTCGATAGAAGCTTTGCGCTTGTTGTGTGGCATATTCCCTACTGCGATTCTGCCTCGCGGCCCGTCCCGTTTTCCTTCTGTAGTTAGTTCACTGGCTCTGTTCGTTTCCGTGTCTGTGTTGGCGTCCGCTCGAAGTTCCCCATCGTCGGAATCTTCCTCTGAGTCAGGTATCTCATCATCAAATCGCTGCCTCGATAATTCACCGTTCGTTTGCCCGGGAAACGAACGACGGCGAACATGCGCCAGCGGCTGGTCGATACCAGCCACCGAGTCAAGCCCGCCAGAGCCACTGTCACCCTCGCCTGCTGGCTCGCCGCCCGCGTTCTCGTAATACCTTGTACTATCCACATCCTTACAGTGACCGAAGTCACGCAGGCGAGGCCCAATCGCTGATAGCTTCGTCAGTATATCACTCAAAGCTTTTTTGCCGATGGTAGGCCTACCTGTCTCAGCCGGCTCTCTCGTTTTAATTAGCGGGTCAGCACACGGTTTTGAGCTGGCGGAGGTGTTATTCGAGGCACTTTCATCGCTTGAGGAAATGCCAATGACCTCGCTTTTGAAAGTCTTTTGACTCGGTATTGCGGTCCCGGACAAAGGCGCGCTCGTCCGTGACTTCGTGACCGGCATCGCAAGAAAAGCAAGCTTTTTGCACGGAAACACAAGGAGCAGTATCGGCCTAGGGTCTAACAGTGATGGGCAACCGCCACCCTTTTATAATCTCACCACCTCTTACTCTATTACGAGAGCTACATAGTATATGAAAGAAATGCCTGTAGTGGCCGCGAAACGTCTAATCGCGCCCCGTGTACGGCGTTGTGATGGACATCCAGATTACAGCTCAAGATATACCCTAGAGATACGCAAGCTAAAGAAGTCAGTGTGGAAAGTGGTTTTTGATAAAACGTTAGCTAATGATTTAAATGTGTTTCTTCTACCTATAACAGCATGCAGTCAAGGTGTATACTGCCTTCTAACAAGCTCTGCAGGCATAGAGGATAACGTTGCGGTTTATAGAAGGGTAGGATTCGCGCGAGTTTCCCTTAGCGGTATTATGGGTAGTATGGGGTGGGTTGTCCCTAATTGACTACATCGCTGGAAAAAGAAGAACCTCCAATCCTTTCACTTTATTTAAGATTGAATAGAAAGTTCTTAATTATTCGAGACCAAGACAGCATGTTGTTAGCAAGGTGAATACTGAACCTATAGTACTGATAAAAGAAGACTGAACTTTCGACTTTCTCTGAAGTGCCGTTGCTGAAGTGGTTCTGCAGCACACCCACGTCTTGGTTTATGGGCGAAAAGTCACTCCTCTGCCAACTATTTCTACTTAGGAGCACTCTACTACCAGTATCCAAAGTCAAAGGGATACGACCCAGACCTTATTATGGTGTTAGGCTCAGGGAGTTACGCTGCATTCTACATATAAAAGCACATCGCCATAAAGAGTATAGTGGTAGGCCTCCTACAATAGCCTTTGGTGGCCAAGTCTTAATGCACTTGTCTAGTCGCTTGCCCTTCGTCTCTCGATCCCACAATCATAATGCAAGTGGCAAAGTTTGGCCGTTCATAATATTTCGTCTATAATTTATAAGCTGGTGTGCCAAATTACGAACTCCGATGAGTATCGAGGTATTTCGCTGAGTACTGGGACATTTTCCCGCAATGCTCCCCTCCATAGCCATGGAGCCCGTCAGTTATACACAATATTTCTAAAACATGCATATGCGTGTCTGGCCAGGGTTGGCGAAAGATAGGGCCTTCTTCACTCAGGAGTCCAGCTCTGAAAGCTGGTCACTGGCACACTCTCGAGCAGTCTCGCCACCAAATCCACAGTCTACATTGTCTCTACCCAAATATCATGAGTTCTTTGCGAACTGTGATATATGAGTGTCCAAATATGGTACTGTCATCAAATCCGTAATGTCAGAAGGCTACGGAATTGGAAGCGCCCCGGTTGCCGAGTTCCTGCCACAAACAGAGTCCAAGACCTCACAAATGATAACGAGCGCCCAAACTGACAGACACTACACTGCATTTCCTGGTTGCATATTGCATTTCAGCTTATGCGGTGACACGAGTGGTGGAGTACGTGACGCCAATCAGGCTCGCCCAGTAGCCGCCATGTATGACAACACTTCAATTTTGAGGGTACAAGGGAGGATGCTGCTGATGCGGAGGCTCACAGCATGGACGTCAAGGATAATTGATGGCGTTTGGCACGACCGAACTAGCTAGGTGGACTGCACTTAAACGCCCTTGCCACCTGGTGCAGGCGGAAACATGGAGCATGGCACTTCTGCTCACTGATGGAATTCGGCGACTGTTGTCAGAGATTTGTAGGCTAAACTAGACTTGCAGGCGAGAGCTGAGGAAGAAGAGAGCTCAGCATTGATTCCTCATCGAGATATTCTATTTATAACTATCTCAGCGATTGCAACAGTTATGCTTGTATCATCCGGTTGGGATCAAGGATACGCTGAACGTTCGTCTGTACTGCCTCAAAACGCATGTAATCGCAACTCTCACTCTCTAGATGATTTATAACAGCTGCGAGAGTTTTAAAATCACGATTGCAGCGCCTATTTGGGCAGTGATAGAGCTTCTGCTGGTGAATAGGGGAGCCAAGGTGTTGATTCAGTGATGCAAGTTTACCGAAGAGGCGTGCGCATAGGTAGCATTGGTAGGCGTCGACAGCGGAGTTCCATGCCATCTCAGTAGCCTCGTAGCTTGTGCTTCCTGTCCAAGTAAGCAGCTTCTTTGAGATAATACCGTTAGGATCGCGCCTTCGTACTGCCTCATATAGTGTATCACGACTCAATGGGGCCTTTGGGCAAAAGCCGCCTTCAAGGTGATGAACCAACCCGGTAGCCGTTCCATGTTCGGTCTTGCAGAAAAAAGCATCGAATGGAGCTATTGCGGTGAATTTTGCTATGGAGGTGCTGTTTCACATCAGCCAGAAAGCCAGCAGAGGTCAGACGGATGCCTTACTTGATTGATATTGACCCCAACATTGAAAATAGCGATCACAAGGGTCACAGTAGAAGTGTTCCTTGACCTCGTGGTCGCGAAGGCCCTCTTCATCATAAAAACTTGCGTTGCAGTCGTCACACTCGTAATCTGGCTCATCCGCCTCAGAGGATTCAGCCCAATGGCCCAGGTCAGTCATGTGTTGGTCGACAGCATGCTGACTACCAAAGTACCGATCGCACGTATCACACTCAAAGTCTGGAGGATAGTGTCCAGTCGCATCCATGTGTTGCTGCCGCGACTGCCAGCCAGCTGGGAATACGCGCAAACATGTTCCGCACGTAGACATACTGAGGCCGGCGCTGGTGATGCTTGATCACCCAACCTACAAAAAGAATTGTTGTTTTGTCACAGCACCAGGGCATAAGGCTGGTAGCTGAAGCAGATGCGGGCAGGCAAATCATACCCCAGGTCTCGATGTGCTGCCATCTAAAATCAGGATATGGGGGGAATAGTGAGGGGTAAGTTTCTTTAGAGCGTTTCTTATCAAAAAAGTCAGCTCAGACCTTGGGCATGCATATGCATGTTGTACGCATGTATCAGCTCGATGTATCAGCTTGTGTCTGCTTACCATTGGGCAGATGCTAAAACAACGCAGCGCTGCATGTCTATGGGTCATTGTCCAGGTGCCAGCAGACGAGGCGGGAGTCTGGATCAGACGCAGCTAACTTCATGTAGTGTACGGTGCTGCCGTTGGAACCATAGCCTGACCATCTTATTTCTCGGTCGTGGTGTCAAGCGTAATTACTCACCTATGCGATCTAATTTGAAATCAAATGGTTTCGCTGACATTACTAAAGGAGCGACTGCTATGAATGCGAGGCACAAGTATTGCTAATGCTCCGATCGGGAAGCCACCCCTAAACGGTATTTCCATTCATCTATTCAAGCCGACAGCAAATGGTAGGTGCGCTCTCTCGCGACGATTGAACGGTTCAGGTGGTGCAGCTGTTAGTGGCATGATGTCTCAACAAGGAGGTACTTCATCTCCGACTGTTGCCCAGGAAGGGCACCATACAGATCGTACATGAACGACCATAAAAAATGCGGGAAAAGAAAAAAACTCGGCTTCTTCTTAGCAGAATTTGAAATTCCAAGTACACAGTGTAGACAATAGCAGGAATGCCAGTTTCTCTAATTAGTGCCAATCAAAGCTGAATCCAGCCGAAGACACCTCGTGTTACACATCTTGTACGCCCAGCGTATTTGCATATGCTTTGTCAATTTTTTAAGACAAAACTATAGTATATTAACTGATAGTACTATCCAGACACATTTGCTATCAAGATCGACCAAGTGGCGGTCAGTATAGAAGAGAAACGGACAAAGCTCTGGGCCAAAGTGGCCAGGAAAGATGCATTCAAGGTTGCAGCGCGGGATAGGATTCGGGTTTGGAACACTGTCAGCCAGGCGAGCGTCGTCCGGTAGATAAAGGTGAGATTGACGGGAAGTGATTGTCTGATGTGTCGATACAGAAGTATCAAGGGGCACCGTGTGGTTTTCAAATGCTTATAGTGAATGTAGAGCACAGTTCGAGCTTTCGTCCAGACCTGTCACAATGGCGCGATTGTCATCGTGGTCAGACCTCATGGTTGCCGCTTCCACTATATCACATACGAAGTCAATAGCACGCCTCTACCAAGTAATTGCAACTTTGATTTCGTGGAACTTTTCCTTCAGATCATGGCTGTCATCATCGGTCGAATCTTCTGTTCGCTCAAGAATCGCAGGGCTGGTATCGAAGTACTCCTCCAAGAGACTATTTGCATTTGCTGAAGCAGGTGCATCGAAATAGTAGCAAGAAGTAGCTGCGAATACATTATCCTTCATCTCGACTACCTCGTCATCCTTGTCATCCTTGATACGCCGCGTCCATGATAAGCCTTCGTGATTGGAACGAATTACCTCGTGAAATCATGATAGCTCCGGCCGCTTCTATTGGGCGTCTCCTGCATATCTTTGTGCTTTATACACCTTTTCGATCCTCAGATATGCCTCCCTTGTGATATCAATCATCCAGTCCAATTCTGCTTGCTCGATTGTCAGTGGTGGAGCAAACATTATGTGATCACCCGCGTGACCGTCCGCGGTGCCACTTCCAGACAGTATAGCCACACCACTGTCGTGCGCAAACTGTCTTAGCTTTGATCCAAATGCAAAGTCCTCGGCCAAAGGCATCTTCAACCGCTTGTTCGCGACGAACTCGATAGCCCAGAAGAGGCCACGGCCCCGAATGTCTCCCACAAACTCGAGATCTGTGAACAACGAGCGCAACTTTAAGCCCATTCTGTCGCCTAACCTTTTGCAGTGGGCCAGACAGCCGGTGCTTCGTATGACACGCTGCACAGCAAGAGCGGCGGCGCAGCTGACAGGGTGTGCTTGGTAGGTGTACCCATGGATGAAGCCTCCCGCGCTTTGGATCACTTCGTAGACAGAATGCTGGATGAGCGTTGCTGCAAGAGGCAAATACCCGCCAGAGAGTCCTTTGCCCAAAACAACAATATCGGGAACGAAGTCACCCTCGGACTCGAACGCAAAGTAGGTTCCCGTGCGGCCGTTCCCGCACATAATCTCGTCGAGGAGAAGAAGCACTCCATATTTGTTACAAACACGGCGCACGCCCTCAAAGTAGCCCTCAGGGGCCGTAATGCATCCGGCAGTCGAACCCCCCACTGTTTCTGCAACAAAGGCTGCGACATTCTGTGGCCCAATCCTGCAAAACTCTGCTTCAATTTCGTTGATCAATCTGTTAGAATACTGTACCTCGCTCTCGTCACTCCCCTGCTGACGATAGGCATACGCAGGGCTGACAAAGCTGACATCTAGCCTGTTAAAAGCTTCATCATAAGGCTGTTTGCGACGCGGGAAGTCGCCCAGGCACATCGAACCAATAGTGTTTCCGTGATACGATCTTTGTCTCGACACGAAGTGCGTACGCTGAGGGTTATTGTTGGCGCGATGGAATGCCACCACGAGCTTCATGGCAGAGTCAACAGCCTCGCTTCCTGAACTCGAGAAGTATACTCTAAATGGCTCCAGAGAAGGGATTCCCTGACAGAGGAAGGATGCCAACTCTTGGGGGGGAGACGTTGTGTGCATGACGGGATGAGCGTAGGCAACTTTTTGTAGCTGTTTTTGAATAGCAAACTTGACAGTCTCATCGCCGTGGCCGATCATAGAGACACCACATGCATCCAAAACTGTTCGCTGGTCATTCAGTGTTGAGAAGGTGCCGGATGCGGAGGCGACCAGTGCAGGGTGAGTTGCCGGTCGAGGATGGATTACCTCTGCCGGTCTGTCCGCAGTATTATCGGTCATCTCCATGGTCGTCTCCAAGGCCAGTGGTGAGAGAATTTGTGTACGTCCGTGTACAAATTTCCCTGGTCGCACACTATTTAACATAATATTGGCAGGCGCAGCTTTCTGTCCAACCTGGCAGGGAGAGTTCATGACCGTGGGTACTTACCAGCGTCTGTCCATTTTCTGCTGCACTGCCAATGTCCTCCGCGAAAGTCTAAGTTTATCGTGCGCGGTACTGTACTGTATGAAAAGGTAGGAACCGCTATGTTGCAGTTCGAGTGACTTGCGTACAGCCATTTTTTGCTTTCCAGACCAGCCGCATGGCAATTAGCCACTTAGATCGCGGCTCCGGTTTTGCTCTTTGCTCTGTGCACGCCGGGGAATTTTGCGGGGCGTTCCAGCCGTAGCGCTGGGTGGGGCCGTTGGGCAAGCAGCAGCATTATCCCTACAGGCATGAAGTGGGCCACTCTGAGATTAGATGGCCAAATTCGGATGCCTCAATAGAGGTCAAAAGCGGCAGCAGTGAAGTACAAGCCAATGGCAAGGCGTAAAGCTCACGTCAAAGTCAGGGACGCTGTGCAGTGCTGATGGAAATGGGACGTAGTCTCGGCCAATGTGCCACACTGACGCAATGGCGGC
Source organism: Beauveria sp. NWAFU-1 (assembly GCA_024472245.1). NCBI lineage: Eukaryota > Fungi > Ascomycota > Sordariomycetes > Hypocreales > Cordycipitaceae > Beauveria > Beauveria sp. NWAFU-1. The sequence goes on from JANBXD010000007.1 coordinate 3,165,461, forward strand.
ACGAACTCTCCGTAACTGTACAGTGGTATCTTTGTGGCATCGTTGTGATCTGCTGGCAATGATACATTGAAATACCAGACCTTGATATTAGATAGCCCTGGCTCAATGTTCAGAGGTGCGACAGTGTCAGCATCGTGGCTTTGTCATTGAAACTCCGCCAACATATTGTTGAGTACTCCGGCCACCAAGCCTGGGCGGCGCTACCCTGGAGCGGCAATCAAAATCTGGCCTGGTTCCTTCGCACATCGGCACGTACGTACACAAAGAAAACAACACAGCACCAGTTTCAAGCGAGAAAGATTTACGGCAAGTAGATAAATTGGGGTTTACATATGAAGTGATGTCGTCTACAAATTTACCTTTCCTATCATTTTGCACCTGCAAGAATTGAAGTTAGCTTTTTCTTTGAAGGCTCATAAACAGACCGGCGACAGGTCTTCTACCTACTTCCAACCTCCTAGACAAATACTACATCACCGCATCAATTTTCTAACACCACTCAACAACTATGTTTTGTATCAACAGGTCAATAGCAACTCTCAGTCGGCAAAATACAACACCGGCGCTCGCGCACCTATCGCTAGCGTCGGTCAGGAACTCACGCTCTCGTCCAAACCGGCATGCGACTTCACTGATCCGCAAACGGGTCTTTGTTCTCTTGTGGAGCAAGAGGTCGGCGTGCATGGTACCAATTGTACGTGTCCGCAGCTAGCGAGACGATAGAAAGTCCCGCGATAACGCAAAATCCAACCAGTGCAAGCCCTATATCCAACTGACCACCAAGAGCTTTGTGCAGCTGTCGCCCAATCCCATACGCGCCAGTCGCAAATGCGAAGCCTACGAGAACAAGCCCGAGACCAATTCTCTGGGATAAGACTGCAGCCCTGCTGGCAGGGCGGGGTGGCCGGGCCATAACTGCCACCGCGATGGAAAGTGCAAGCGAGAGAAGCAGAAAGACTATGATAGCGATAGCGATAGTGATGAAAAGATGGTAGCTGACACACATGTCCGCATGGCCGGAGAAGCCACCGCAAAGATGAGACGTGCCAATTTTCGCCGATGTAAACAGCGACTTCGCTACGTCTGACCCAGCCGACTGGAGGAGGTTCCCCAGGCCTCGTCTTGAGTCGGAACCATTATGCTGCATAAAGGTTAGCAAAGTTCAAGATTTTGCGCGTGCTCCTCGCACCGTCCAGTGGAAGAAGCCCTCCCGGCGACAGGTGTCACTAAGCAACACGACGCAGGTCGTCACGACAACGACAACGCAGAGCAACTGCTTCGCGAGGTGCCCGTAATTTTTCTTCACGTAAACTTCCATTTCTGTGTGGTAACTAGTATGTACCCTGGCACCTACGGCGGCAGGTCTGCTATAAGTATGCTGCGCGGACAGCCACTTGCCGCTTCTCGACTGCTGACGAAACAGTCCCACCCTATAGGTCAGAGAAGAGGGCAGCTCTCCGGACACGACCAACTCTCCCCTGTAAAGTCGTTCGTTGCAAATTCGCTGCCCCCAGGGGTCCGGTGGGACATTTCTTGTATATTTGCCCGGCGCGTTCTGGCAGAGACATGGGCGCTACTTTCCCTGACGGGTAGATGATTCTTTCTAAGAAATAGCATAGGTGCGCATATCCTTTGGAAATGATTTTCGCGGATGGTTACATGATCTCCGTTGGAATGCGTGGCGAGCTACAATTGGCGGCTATTGGTGGTTTTAGTGGTAGGCCTCAAGAAGAGGGTTAGGCTGGGTCCGCTGGCGAGATACCATTGGCGGCTGCTAGTGGTGTTAGTGGTAGGCCTCATGGATAGGATCAGCCAGGACTACGAGCGAGTCGATTGCATTTTAATCCCTGGACGCCTTGGGTTTTCTGGAGATTTCGTAACTTCAATCAATTTGAACACAGTATTGTACAATACTGTCGCCTCCTTGCCAGTGGTGTCGGCTTCACATTATAATCGTTCCTCATTACCAACCAAATCATCATGCCCCCAGCAACGACTTTCCAACTCACTCTTCCAATTGAAGAAAACTCCAAGAGGAAACCACGTTGTGACCCTTATCCTAGGCTTATGGCTAGATTCTACGAGCCATACTTCCTCCTGTGCAGTCTCGGCAGGACGCGGAACAGCTACACAGAATATCCACGATCTGGCTCTCGACAGCAGGAGATGCGCAGAGAGTACATGCGAAATCTTGCCTTTATCTGTGATGGGAAGAAGGGCAGATGTACATTCACTGCCTTTTCCGTTGCGGAAGTGGATGGTGCCTATGTCTTTTGCTTGGCCTCTCCTTCTCCAAGGAAGTGCAAGATTATGCTGGAGCGCTCGATCGGTACGCTGGTCGAATATGCCATAACGGCGGACAATAAAAAGAAGAAGAGAACAGTACAAAAGTTTCTCAGGAAGTGTATAGAGCATGCGAAAAAGCGTGTTTCGGCATATATAAACGATGTGAAGGCGGCCATTCCGGCTTGCATCGAGAAGATGGCGAATAAGAGCAACCGAAATAGTGAGTAAATTACGACGCATCATTTTCTCGCGCTACAGCACAGCCAAACTAATTTGATGAAAGATGATGCGCACGTTGAGGGGCTTAGGTTGCTTCTGGCGCATTGTCGTGACAATGAGTCTGGCCACGTCGACACCTGCGTTGCCATGTACCGGGCGTCCAAGTCAGCACTGATGAGAAAACTCTATGAGGAAGAAAAGCTGGAGAAAAACTGGTATGTGGATCAAAAATTCTCAGGCGACGAGAATGGATGCTTTGCCAGAGTAAGGCACTCCATCGGGCGCCTAGCTAGTCGCATCCACAAGCCTCTCTTGCTGCTTTTAAACGCAGCGCTCATGCAGGACATATTGCAGAGCGCTAAAGTCGAGGTCATCGAGCAGAGCCCGTGTGCACCGAAGCCAGTAGCAGATTCGCAGACAACCCTGCCTGCGATTCTGCGCCGCATGTTCCCGAAAGATGATCCAGATGTCGCCAATGCAGAGCAGGCGTTGGTGGACTTGCAAGAGACGTGGCGCAAACCGTTGACAAGATATATGGACTGTGAACGCGAGTGTAATCCGTTTGTGCACAGCGAGGTCTCCGTCTTGGAACATTTTTACAAGTATAAACTCAAATTCCTTGAAGGAGATCGCTATGTCTACTGCAGCAAACCGGCTTGTTTCGCTTGCAAGCTTTACTTTGCGGAGCACCCAGCAAGGATGGTCGTTCCAGAATCACACGGGAAGGTGTATCCTAACTGGGGACCGCCTTTGATTGAGAATTTCAAGAAAAAAGATGCGGATTCAGATAGGCAGCGGGATTTGATGATCAAAATTACAAAGACTGTAAGAGATGAAGTTGTTGATCATCTGTGGGGAAGAAATGTCCCTCCAGAGTGGCACCCGGATTCGACAACCGGCGTCTCGACTTTGGAGATGTCACTGCATGGTTTGGAGGATGATATAGTGGCCAGTAAAGGTGACAATCATGTCGTGTTATATGCGCCTGATGTTCATTATAGGGTTGGGTCGAGCCCAGAGGGGGAATTACTACATGAAATCGGTCATGCTTTTAATGAGAGTAGTGCCTCTCTGAGAAGCAGTGGGCTGGAAGGATATCAGCTCCATGACGAGGATGACTTAGACGAGGATAATTCAGACGAGGAAGGCGGCGCATCACTATAAGCTGAAGAGAGGTAATACTTAAGTTTTGGCAGATTGACTAGCATCAATTAGAAAGCACTAAATCTGACCGGCCGTTAACTACCAGCGGAAAAGTTTGGATGCAACGCCTTGATGTGTCGTTTCACATGCTCGCGGCGTGCAAATTGACTCCCACAGTTTGGATACGGACAGAAATGCCACTTGATAGTATGGGGGTGCGTGTATCTCTTGAAAATGTCGCTTCATTTCTCTTTGCTCACCAGATCGATACTCGCAAGTTTGGATGGGACAGGAGACTGGCTTATAGTGGTTCTTGAAGTGATGACTTTGAAATCATGAGTGTCAGTAGATGAACAAAATCTTCACCAAAAAAAAAAGCTGCCAATAAGAAGACGCACCGGAGATCACAAGAAAGCTGAAACGGTGATGAGGTGCACTGCGGCTCGGGGCAGTGATAAAGGCCTCCAGCCCCAATATGTTGTTGACCATCCCACGGCATAACATATTCCGGGAATCTCCATCCATTGGCTTTTTTGAGCTCCAGAGAAGCGGAAAATTTGTTTATATAGTCGATTAGATTGCCTTCTTTGATTAAGTCGATGTGTGACCCCTCGTGAAGCCAAACGGGCACTTCGCAGTAGTCCTGAGCGGCAGATGGGAGAAAAAGTTGGTGGGAAGATGACGCAATGGGAACATCTCAGGAATGCATGTTTGCGACATTCATCTCTCCAGTCGTTTCCCAAGTAAGACCGGTGTTACCCTGGTCTTGTTCATGCTCAAAATCTTCGTGCGATTCGAACGTACTTGAGTTCACGGGTGGCACAAAAACGAGGAGGCGAGGATCAATGGTGGCAACTGCGTCATCACCATCACCATCACCATCGGCAACAGCGTCACAATCCATAGCTGCTGGAATAACACTGCACGATGCGATGACTGGTATAAAAGATCGATCGAAACATTCGAAGTCTCGGCTACGGGCTGTCGACACTTATCATTTAATGTACTTTGGCTAAAGGCTGGTGAGGCCTACCACTAACCACTGCATGCAGGCAGGTCGCTGAGATGGGCCAAAGCACCGCCGATCTCAGCGCCTAACGGCTCTCCCACCTAGGCATTAGGCAGCCAAGGAAATTGGAACTTTATAAAAACGAGGAGATGGCAACTACTCAAGCTCGCTGCGACGGTTTTGGCGTGTCACGATCCATGCCACGGCTCTCCGAGAGGAGCAAGAGAACGAGCTCCCGCCAGACCAAACCCTCCTCAAGGATTGATGCCGCACCCCAATCATCATATTTCAAGTTAAAAACACTCGCAAAGTGGTTTCATTACCCCCAAAACGTCACTATGCCTCGCTCTCACCCCGGTACATCGTCAATGTACCCCGGCTTACACGATGATGTCCAAACCCGCCTAGAGAGCAACGGTCTCAAATTTAATTTCCGAAAAGAATGGCGATAAGAAGAATCACACGAACTCGTACGATAGTCATATAATGGGCAGATTCACATGTGCAAACAAGAATTGTATTGCCGACGGCTGGACCAGCAAGAAGATAGCAGTCACCATACGTCAGTTCCCTGGAAATGAGTACAACGCAGAAGTGTACCATCAGCGCTGTTTGAAGTGCAACTGGCTGAGCAAGCCGAAACTCGACGATTCCTACGCTGACAGGGTCGCTTATCGTCTCAAGAAATGGTCGGGAATGCATGTGGAACCTCGCCCATTCTCAGGGGTCAGTAAGGGTCCGCATTATCGACATCTTTGCGAGGGATGCAAGGCAGGGCACTGTGATGAAGGGTCAGACTTCCTTTTTTTAGCACAGAACCGTGGTTTAAAACTGTCAGTACTATTCCACAAGATTTTATGCAGTACGATGTTTATGACCCACCGCAGACTGACGTAATAATAATGTGAGCGGGACAAACCGACAGACTTGATGAAAAGTTGACGTGATAGTAACTAGTGCCCATTTGTTAATCTGACAAAATTATTTCTCTCGTCTCCTATTCCGCCCTTCATAGTAATGCATAATCCCGCGCTAACTGACAATCAATCTACCATGTCGAGGACGTAAAGGGCGAACCAGAGACGCGAAAAGGAATATGGTTCTAAGCCTAGCGTTCTCGACCACTCTGGACTCGGAATGTCTCAACCATTTGAGGAGGCGATCGCGAATCAAGCCCCTTGCTCTCCACTCTCGAGTGGGTTAAGAAAGCCCAAGTCCACGTGCTAGCTACCCGCTTGAGAATAACGTAGGCATAGCCGCGATGGCACAGGCACTTGAATCTCCTGGAATGGCTGATACTGCCGCCAAGGAGCAGCATAGCCAAATATCTGACAGTTTCGTTACCATGTTGTCGAATGCGCCAACACGTTATATTCATGGAACAATACCACGTCTACTAGAGCGGATGAATACTGCAGCCCAAAACCCTTTTCTGAAAATGGTAACCTCTAACGGGGAAACGGTCATACTCGATGCAGGCTTTGGCTTTGGCCTTCCACAGCCAGGTGTCACTGCTTTTTTGCGGGACATAGTCAGTTCGATACTGGTGTCCGCTGTGAAGGCCTGGGATACAGAGTCGTGGAATTTCTTGCGAGGTATAAACGCTACTTGTAGCTACTTTCAATTCGATCCTAAGATGCGATTGTGTTGCGTGGAGTCAAGAAGCATTTCGAATGGATCCACGTACATCCATTCAGAGCGCACACTCTCTCCGGACACGACCAGAGGAAAATTAAATATGCAGAAACGGCTCCAACGAAGAAACTACGCCTCTCTTGGCCACAATAGTGACTTGTGGAGGTGTGATCATAACTCCAAGCCGGTCGAAGGACATGTTTAGTCTGGTACAGTAACGCCGAGAACTCTGATTCGTTGCGTGATCCTGGTAAATCCAGTGCTGGTGATATTCGATGAACGCTGTGCTGTATATTACGAGTATGACTAGTTTACATATATAGGTCACTACAAGCTGACACTGAAGCAATGGCCACACGTGTGCGTTTCTGACTCTACTCTCCTGAGGAGCTCAGTGTCGGGCCCGTGTGTTGACAGGCCGGCACGCCGTGACTGACCGCACCGAGCATTGCGCCGCGATCTTTTTCCTCGAAAGCCGCCTCTTCCTCGCATATTAAATTTCCCTGTTGATCGTCTTGTTTAGGCCTTGGCTGGTTGAGGCAAAAGGAGGCCCTATGAGTCGAGGAGTGACTCTAGGGAGTGTAATTTGACATAGCTTTCGAATGCAGAGGACCATTTCTCTTTGACTTCGGAGAAGCTTTCCCAGGAGGTTTCATCCGCGCATGCAGAGTAGCCCAACCACTGCACCTCCATTGTGCGATTCGGCTCGTCATGTGACTGTATGCGCAGATATCGATGCGGAACCTTGCCCTCAGCCTGCAAAGTGCGGAGCCCTGGCTCGCTGTTCCAGTATGTCAGAACGGCGGCGTTCCAAACACTCTGGATTTTTACTTCATCTTCCCACGTCTCGGGACCCGAGTCCCATTGGCAGGATAGCTGGAACTGAGAACCGCCACCCTCATCGTCCTCCTGCAGGCGATGGCCGACGATTGTCTGCAGATCGCGTTCCTCCGAGCCTGGTCCCTGGATGTGCATCGTCGTTTGTGCCGACCGCGACGACGGCGCATGAGCGCAATTTTCCTCGTAGAAAGTGGGCCATTGAGCCTTGACGTCCTCAACAGACATCCATTGCTCTTGAGATGCAGGAGAGCCTACCATCTGTAGGCGAACCTCTGCAGCATTCTTACGGTAGGCCATGATTTTGAGAGGCTCTGGCGAGATGCTGTCAAGCACGCTCTCCGTCCCAGGACGCTTCCATTCCTCTCCAGGGCCGCACCCCCAGTACGTGCAGACAGCTGCATTTGAGGCCTTCTGAACAGTCGACTCCCGTAGCCAGACATCGGTCCCGTCTTTGAGGTGACAGCATAATTGAATATGGCGATGCGCGCTGTCGACCATTCTATGCTTTTTAACGTATTGCAGCATGGACAAGTCGGAATCGCACGGCGCTTCTTCAGATTGCCCTTTTGTTCTTTCGCTCGCTCTCGCACGACCTCCACGAGCCGGCTTAGTCTGCCGTGGCACAAGGCTCGTCGGCCGTTTCCTCTTCCCTATTACAGTGGAAGCCTGGATCCACAATGTTAACGTTATTCGCGAAAATGGTGAGACAAACGTACATTGGACGCGTCCAGATCGCAACTTGGTGAAACTTCGGAACAGCATCTCCAGCTGTTCTTTCCTTTGCTTTTCTTTAACATTTGTTTTAAACGCAGTATGAATTCTTCTTCTGGTTCAGCGAAAAGAAAGTTGGTTATGGTGTTGATGTCGATCACCCGCGTCGCGTCACAAGTGGATGTGACATGATGGATGTGCCCTCGAAAACGCTCCTCTTGAGACTCGTCGCGCGGCGCAACTCTGCAAGATATTGGCGGCTCACCCTTTTTGGTCAAGCAAAGCACATCGCAGATGTCTAATTGGGGTGGTAAAGGCATGATTGTATGATGGGATAATAAAAGAGGCGCGGTTCGCGTAAATAGAGAGAGGATTGAGGTTTGGCTTGCGTCGCGAGTGGGGGCTCTTCTCGGTTAAGTCTCGGGTGGACGTGACGACAAGACTCTAGCAAAGGCACTTCTTTATACGTTGAAATCACAGTCATCGTTTCTCATCATGGTATGTATTCGTGCTCGCCACCTCTTTGGCGGCTCACTGACACCCTGAGGCTAGTCGGACCGCTACGACCTTGGCCTGGACGCCGGGACATACAAGACTTGCATTTATGCAGGAGGAAAACCTGTCGCAATGCAGTACGGCTTTCCAACTTCTGACTCGGTTGTTCGCATATCGCCGAGGGGATCATTTGCCATTCCTAGCCGTGCACAGTTGCCCAGCGTTCAAAAACCTGACCTCGCACTTTGCAAACGTCTTATCGGCAGGTCGCCAAGGGACGGAAGGTTGCGCCATGACACTGCCAGGGTCCCGCACGCTAAACTCGACGAAAATGGTGCATACTACGAAGCTGGTGGGCGCCGTGTAGAGCTCTTCGAGGTGTGGGCATTCATTTTGGGCAGCGCGAAACGGGCAGCGGAACGCAAGTTTGGCGAGCCTCCACGAAGGTCTGTTTTGACGGTGCCCGCATACTTCGGAATCAATCAATGCGAAGCCATTCGCGCTGCGGCGAAGATTGCCGGCTTCGATATGGAAAGTACCCATCTCGTTACTGAGCCGGTCGCCGTGGCGGTTGATCAGATTGAGCATGACTATGGCACCAAGAAGAAATACCCCGCCAAGTCGAAGCTGGGGGTCATTGATATCGGTGGCGGTACTACCGATATCACTGAGTTATACTATGACCTGACGGGCGAGAAGCATGTATATGTGATCCAAGCCATCGAAGGCAATAATTTTCTTGGAGGTGTCGACTTCAAGCAACGTCTCTATACCTTTGTGACAGACAAAGCACGCGACGCGGGCCACACATACGAATTTGACGAGCAAAAGCTTCTCATCGTGTGCGAAAATGCCATGGAGACCTTGACAGGCGCCGTTTCCGCCGAAATCGAGTTGATTGCGACTGACCAGAGCACGGTTAGCAAGTTCATCACTGTAACTCGTGATGAATTTGAGAAGGCATGCGCAGATCTACTCACAGAAATATCGGGGCTTATTGACAGACTTCCAGCCGCCAAGGCCAACAGATCTCTTGCCGCTGTTCTCCTTGCTGGAGGCGCATCCCAGATGCCATGCATCAAAGAGCTATGCGTGAGGAAGTTTCCAGAGACGGTGATCAAGCTTGTCCGGGATGCTTCGGAAAGCCCGGCGCGGGGGCGCGGAGCAAATTGCCAAACGCAAGGACACCATCGTCGTTCATGATGTTCTCTCACGATCAATCGGCGTCGAGGTAAACGATTCGGACTCAGACTCCTCGAATTGCACTGTTCAGCAGGTTGCGAGCCGCAACATGCGCGTTCCTGCTAGAGAAAGGCTGAACCTTTTCACAAGAAAGGACAATCAGTCTGCCATCGAGATCACCTTTCTCGAGGGTGAGAGCTCCAATCCAGACGAAAATACACGCATTGCTGCGATGACAATCTCCGATATTCCAAATTGCAAACGTGGGACTAAGATCAATGTCGATCTCGAAATTCATGGTCAAGGAAGCTTTATTGCGAAAGCAACAATTAAAGGTTTGACGGACGAATTGACAGTCGTTCCACAGCAAACTTCTCCTGGAACCGGAATCATCGAGAAGTATAGAGACGTAACAGCTCGCCGTTTGGACGGTGAATCGGTGAAGAGTCCGGACATAACCTCAGGCCCGGAGGCTTCCATGAACGGCGACTCTTCGAGTGTGTCTGGCGAGGATGTCTCTCATGCCCAGCGTACTTCTCCTAACCCTGGCAACAGTGAGAAATCCCCTGAAACAGGCCCTGAGACTCTGCAGCGTCGTGGCTCCGGAAATTTGCTTCAAGAAGATGAACAGCATGCTTCGGCTATAGCTCCTGACAATATCAGAGAGCAAGTCGACGACGACGGTGCGGCTGCCATGACTGCTGGAATTGAAGCGCCCCAAACTAGCGCAAAGGAAACGGAAATGGTACCACAGTCAAACTCAGGGGGAATGAATCTCAGCAGGCAGGCACCCGTGCCTCGAGTGGTGAGAGCTGGGAAGCGGCCAGCAAGGCCAACGCAAAACAAGCCCTTCAAAAAGTCGAAGGCGCGCAATACGGACCATAACTAATTGTCACGGCACGCATTTGTAGCAAGATTTTGGCAGAGAGTTTGCTGCAGGGTTAAGTGTGTCACTTTCTGGGTTTCCCGGGTTCTGTCGAAGTCGAAAACAGTCTAGAGAAAACGCAAGACATAAGAGCGCAACTTGGGAGCAGCGCGGGGGGATCATGAAGATGGTTACGCCTATACTGTGTAGCATTGGCAGCCGTCCTATAAGTTCAAATATCCTCGAATCGTGAGGAATGGCCTTGAGAATACAAAGCTTCTCCTAGATTGAGCTATCTAAATCCTAACCGGGTACGATGGCATACGTGGTGAAAAAACCGTCCATTCAGGAGCTGATATCAGCCTCAATCACTAGGAGGGACTGGTAGGGCGGCGATTTGTGCCACAGCCTGTGCCCACGGCCGCAAAATATCAGTGCATGGAAAAGGACACGTACGGGGGAACGTGGCGGCCGAGAGCGGACGTGTCAGCTCATTCACGAAGAACTCTCCTTTGGGGCTCTCTTCCGTGATTCCGCAGTCGTAGCGTCCTCCGATATGGATGGACTCGAATCCCCCATCATTCTTCTGCCGGATGAGTCTGTCTAGGTCTAAGACAAATTGCTCGAGCTCCGCGAGCTTCCTCGCTTGTGCCGCCTCCTGTGATGAAAACCACTTAAAATCTTCCAACCGAGCTTTCCACGCCAACATTGGTCTATCAGGTTTTTCCCATTGAAACCTGGTTCGAAGAATGTACGTCACCTTGCCCGCCGAAACGAAGACTCGAAACTCGCCGAAGCTCTGCAAGGTAGGGACTGCCTCTTGATGAAAGTAAATGGGTCCCAGAGCCTCGCCTCCTGCGGATCTCTTTCCACACGCGCGATCGTTATCAGAAGGAACGGTGCACATTAATTTGTCCTGATCTCTGGTGGTCATGATCTCAACGTCTTTTGCGGCGCAACTGTAGTTTCTTTTGATCACCTGGCTACCACTCAATAGGGAACAATCGCCGAGACCAAAGCATGTCTGGGGCCGCCATTGCTGCTCGGACTTCGCTATCGCATCAAAAGTTCGGATGTCTCCAAGCTTATGCCGCGACCACGCCAGCTCCGAAGAGCTCGGATAGACAGACACTTCCATTTGTGAACCGTCAAAAAAGCGCAGCGCCTCAAACAGGTCGTTCCATGAATTGTCAGCGTCAAAGCCAGAGTCCGAGAGTACTACGACCAACCGGGGGGGTTTGGCCATCTGAATCAATGCTATCAGGTCTTTGACCTTGATTGGCCACTTGCACAGTTCAACAGTGGAGGAGCTGTATCCCGCGGCGAGAAGCATCATCAAGACCGCTTGGTGGATAACAAAACTGTCATCATCCAGTTGCTGGACAAATGAAAACCCCAGCTGAGTAGCCAGAAAACCTACCATATCCCGAGAAGCACATTGAAGAGAGTCTCTGCTCATAATCTCCAGATCAGGGTGGCTCAGTTCGGCACTAATATGCTCCGTTGTCTCGATATGTTCAACCACCTCGCTGCCAAGCCATAGCACATGAGGAGTCGACACGCTTGTCTGTGCCATTTGATGGAAAAGGCCGTGCCAGAGTTGTACAGATACTGGAGCGTTTGGTTCCACGTCCATCGCTGCGGCGAAAGCGACGAGTAGGAAGCACAAGCTGCGATCTGAAAGCCACGCCTTACGTACTTCTGGCTGGATCGGAACGGGTCTGCGATCGAAGAGTTTCTTATAGATTCGTGTAAATTCGGTCTTCACCGCCCCGAGACCACTTGATTTCAGCGTGTAGATAGTTGCTCGGGAACGATCCTTGGTAATTATAGCAAAAGCCCAGGATCTTCCGTGCGTAAAGGGCAACACTAACTTCCCTAGGCCTTGTTGGCGAACTCGCACAGATTTGACGGCGGCGCTAGGGTCAATGATGCTCATGTCTCCTGGTCTTAAGCCTTCGAACTGCCGCAGTAGATTGCCAAATGCAATAATTCCCAAGGGAGGAATCACACGCTGTGGTTCATTGTTTGAACAAGCCGTCGCAGCAGATAACACGCTGATCCACGAATGTGGACTGACAGTGCCGTGAATGGTGACACCCATGGTGCTACAAAACCCAGCGATTGCTGACGAGAGTTCGTTATCCGTCTTTTCGTTTGCCCCTGTGCAAATCGTAGTTGGCGAGTTTCCTGACACTTTATGTCGCTGAGTGGATTTCTTTACCGTGGCGGGGTGTGCTAGGTTGTTAAGCAAGATATTTGCCATTGATAGTAGTACAGGTTTCTTACTGGTGCTACTGCTGCCCCAGTCTGCTCGGGCTTGATCATATGGCGACTTTGGCGAGGTTCCACTGTTGTCCATGTGGCCCTCTCTAAAACGAGTGTATTCTATTTCGATGAGAACTGAGTACATAGAGCATATTGACTGTCACATACCAGATGCGATGTCTTTCGTGGCTGATCTTAATACGTCATTGTCATCGCTTTGGAGACGGCGAAGTACAGATGTATATAGACGTTTTACATTTTCCGTCAGTTGTACCGTGCCGCAATATCTTAAAAACATCTCTGGTTCGCTGACGAAGTAGTTGATATGCGTCAAGGGGGCTCGATATATGATTGCCAGTTTCAACCCAAAAGGGGCGTCTTGGAGAGGCGCGGCGTCGCCTAGACAAGCACGCACCCCAGCCTCAAACGCCTGTGAGTTATTTTTCCTGTCGCGAGTGCCGAGGGCCAGCAAGTTGCTTTTGATACGGGCACGTAGCTCAGGCATTGCGACAAGCCTGGGAAGTAACTTATTCAATCTCAGAGAAAAACAAATGCAAAATAGCTGACCACGAAGCTCCACTCGTTACGCCCTTTTACAAGACCACGTGACGCTCTTGCGCCCTTGCGCACTGCGTGCACTAAATTCCGTTCTGCCATTTTGCACCAAATTTTGCGTTTTGCAATTTTGCACCAAATTTTCCGTTCTGCAATTTTGCACCAAAATTTGCGTTTTGCAATTTTACACCAAATTTTGCGTTTTGCAATTTTGCACCAAATTTTCCGTTCTGCAATTTTACACCAAATTTTACATTTTACAATTTTGCACCAAATTTTGCGTTCTACAATTTTGCACCAAATTTCTGCGTTTTGCAATTTTACACCAAATTTTCCGTTCTGCAATTTTGCACCAAATTTTGCGTTTTGCAATTTTACACCAAATTTTGCGTTCTGCAATTTTGCACCAAATTTTGCGTTCTGCAATTTTGCACTAAATTTTGCGTTTTGCAATTTTGCACCAAATTTTGCGTTTTGCAATTTTGCACCAAATTTTGCGTTTTGCAATTTTGCACCAAATTTTGCGTTTTGCAATTTTACACCAAATTTTGCGTTCTGCAATTTTACACCAAATTTTACGTTTTGCAATTTTGCACCAAATTTTCCGTTCTGCAATTTTACACCAAATTTTGCGTTTTGCAATTTTGCACCAAATTTTGCGTTCTGCAATTTTGCACTCAATTTTCCGTTTTGCAATTTTGCACCAAATTTTCCGTTTTGCAATTTTGCACTCAATTTTCCGTTCTGCAATTTTGTACCAAATTTTCCGTTTTGCAATTCTGCATATAGTTTTTCGTTTTGCAAGTCTGCACCAACTTCCCCATGTTGTAATGCCCAGATAGCCATTACAAGTATTCCTTCCATTGATTTAGAGTATTTCGCAGATTAACCACAGAAACAGCACTTATTCGTGCTTCTGAAAACCCGATAGCTGCGCCCGCAAGCCTACGTCTTTCATTTCCAGGACCGCACGCATACCTGAGACAATGGGTCCGTTCAAAGCTATCCGCCGTTTGGTTTCAACGTTAATGAAGCTGCGTTTACCTTGATTTGGTGGAGATACAGTACGACTTACACATCGTGTGGCTGTCTTACTACCTGTGCACTCTGGAAGACAATGCTCGAAACCGCTGCTGTAGGCTCGGAATACTCATTGCAGCAGGCCGAAAGCCGGCAGGACGCTGTCACTGTCGTCGTGAGTGCTTCCCATTTGGTCTGCTATGGAAGTCATGATAAGGTCTAGGTCGTTCAGGCGTAAAATTTTGGGCTCCATTTGCAGACTGCGCCTAGAATGATAATAATGACAGAAGGCATTTCTATTACTAACCGAAGTGATTGTTGGTCACTTTCTCAACCATCAGTCACAGTAGAAGCAAGTGAAAAAAGATGATAGATTTCAAAGGATGAATTTATCGTTACAAGTTCAACTCTGCCTGCTGTGATTGTTCTTGAAGCGGCTCCTCATGGTGAATCAGCGGTAGTGAAGGGCTTGTAAGAGAAGCTCGACGAGAACTGCGGCTCATCATACGAATAATCTGGTTTTGCGTCACTAGCTGTTGTCGCAAATCCTCTAGCCAGCATCTTTGGGTCCTCATTTCCCGCTGGAGATATGTAATCACGTTCGTGAGTACCTGCTTATCGCTGCGAAGCTGTTGCACTTCTGTCTGCAACGTCTCCCACTCTTTCACGCGTGCCTCCAGTTGACGTCGTTGCTCCTCTGCATATACACTGACATGGTGCAGACGTGCTTCGCTTTGTTCACGCTCATGTTGCAATTGAGCGTTACTCTGGGTAATGAATGCTGCAAATTGCTCGCAAAGTCGACTGTTCTCTTGCTGGGGTTCGTCCATGGCGGAAAGTTGTTGTAGTAAATGAGCAATGGAAGCCACTAGACAAGTTTTTTGTAGGTTTTGAAGCCTTAGATGGAGCAAAAATTGGCGGCTTTGCTGACAAGCATACCACCAGCAAGAAAACCAGTCACCACAATCAAGCAAGAAAGTAGAGCGCAGCATGACCACCCACAAAGCAGCACCCAATATTGCCACGCTACTGCTTTCAGGAGCAATTCATGCTGAGCGGCCTCTAGTGAAGAGGGCTCTTTAGATATGCCCAAGTGCAGGTTCGTCGGTGCGCGCCTACAGTACCATCGCTGGCCTAGGCTGCTTCGTCTTTCACTCCTCGTGGTCCGCAGTCTATAATGTAACATTCGGCGTTGCGAGACTAGATGTCTAACAATGCCTTGCGAGCTGCTTTACGCTTTATGGTGGTCACCGTATATTGTGGCCCTTCATTCACCTCAAAGGCTCCTTGGTGTCTAATTCGCGCAAACTTCTCTTTAGAGTAATGGCATACATGATTTCCTCGTAGATGTTGGTTTTGCTTTTGGCTTTTATTGCTGTAAAACGCTGCTTGAATCAACATTTATGTATCAAAGAAAGGGTTTTGGCTGATGAACAAATCCCATTTAACAGTCCATAATTTGCCGTCCTGAAACGATCGTCGGCGCGTGATAGGCTTATATCGTTTTGAAGTACATCGCAGGCGCAATCGCGCCAAAAAGGCGACTAGACTCCCTTGTTGCATTTTCCTGCAGTCCTTCATTGGTGGCGCTTGCGCCGCCACTCCATCGTGACGATTTATTTTCCCACCCCAGCAGCTTGCGCAATCCTTGAATTTTGAGCACCGCAAGCGTTCCGCAAGACGGTTTTCTGAGGCAACCTCCATCCTCAAGTGCGACCATTCAGGCTGCAGCGATTTTACAGTATCAATGAACCAAGACCTGACATTGTCGCATTTTCTTCTGAGGCAGAGGGGTTTGGCGCGTAGTTCATAGAGAAGTTATAATTTTCTCGGAGGGGGCCTATTCCCGCCCAACCCTGGAGATCTGCACCTCTAAATTTTAAGTTTGTAACCAGCAGACGTCAACGCCTGGCTTCGCTTTCAACCACAAATGACAACGGCTTGTTTAGGCTGTTCAGGACTGCTGCTGGTACACCCTTGTCAAAATTCGATAGTTCTCCGCAGACGGAAATTACCTCTCGATTCGTTCTTATTTTTTTTTTCCACTTGGGAGCCAGAAACTGATTCTCGCTAAGAGCAATGAGAAAGCAACTTTTGAAAGCGGTCCAGCAGCAATCGGTCTATCCATGCCGCATCGGAAGACAGTGCAAGTTAAACCGTGGCCTGGACCGGTACATATCCATATATAGCAACTTAGAAATAAGCCAACCGATTCCCATATTGTACTGTAGCTCTTGTTATGGATGGGCACACAAGACAGACATCCAGCGTGTACTCAAACTTTGAGTTGGATGAGTTGCTAAGCCACATCACAACTCAAACGCGAGAGCAACAAGACCACACTATCCGTCGGCTTGAGGTAGAAAGACTGGAGGAAGAGAACACGCTTTTGCAGATGAAGCTGTCAGCTGTTCGCGATTGTGCTACACGTTTATACGAAGCAGTATGGAAAACAATGACGACAACCACACAATTAGAAACGCTGCAGTCCAAGATGGAGCGTTTCTAGGCGGGATGAGTTCTCCATCCCAACTACACATACCACATTGGTTTACAATACCTCAAGATCAAGCTTCATAGAACTACCATTCAATTTGTGCGCGAAACTTAATCTTGGTACATGCCAAACGTAATTCTCATCATGAAGTCTATGGGTTTTGTATTCCGTGACCAGTGTTTCCCAATGAATTAGCCACCATTTCTGGCCAACAATATCCATGACCACTGGGGCCGCGGCACTGGGCCAGCCGCCCAACGCTATTGCGGCGCTGCTGCGGCTCATAAACGTGGTTGGACACACGTCGCTGTCTGTTCTACAATGCAACATGTTAAAAAGAAACGTGCCATACTTGCGCTTCTCATCTGCCGACCTCTAAGAAACTTAGCTTTCATTACGAGACCTTGGTATTATCGGCGTGTCCAAAGAAGTGATACCAGCGGCGTGTGGCGTGCTCGTCCGGCACACATTGCAAATTTCTGTGAGCTTAGAAACCTTGTTGTAGGGCTCATAGGGTCTAATGAACAGATTTTTGAAGACAGTCTGCAAAGAGAGTTTTCAATTCCAGCGGGCTAAAAGTCCTCCAGAATGCAGGTAGACGAAGCGGCCAGTTTTTTGTTGCATCGCAAACCAGGCTGTAGATCGAACCGATGAGGCTTGCGACAAAAAAGAATGCTGCTCGCTATCAGCGTTTGTTACTGCTCGAAAGAAAAGTAAGCTCACCGTCGAGGCTGGAAGGTAGCCGGCCTCCAGTATACGGACGAAATCGCAAGCATCTGCGGACCAGTCGCGACATGGCCCACGCAGCTCCATGAAGAGGTCTCGTAGAAAGACTGCAAGATACGAGGTGCCGGCAAGTTTGAAGAGCGGTGATATATTAGGCTCATAGCCCCAATCTAACACTGACGCATGTTTTTAGCAGGACTATGCAGAACTCATCCGAGCAGTCGATGGCCTGGTGGCTAGTACCTTCGGGCGGTCGGGGGTGTGGACGACTCTCGCACTTACCGATCTTTACGTCGCCCGCTACAGTGGTTCGAACGCAAGCAACGCGGAAACCAATGCCGAGCACCAACAGATGTTGCAGCCCGTTCAGGACCTGCGACAGTCAGCGTGAGTTAAGGCCCTGGACAAAACCACTCTACCTGGGCGAAAACGTAAGCGAGTTCGGGGTCACAGAGGGGCCCTAATTCGAGTACGTTCAGAGCGACGTGTTCTTGTATGAAAAAAACTCTTTTTTGGTAGTAGTATATAGCGATGGGATGGGCAATGTGACAAGACGATACATTGGCAAGGGAGCGTAGGTCCTGAAGGCAGTCGTTTTTCACCTCTTGAATGTCGACAAGTTGTCGTTTCTGGTGATTTCTGTGCACAGCTGTCCAAGGGCCGCTTGCCGTTTTCATCTGCCGGCTACGTTGTGGAAGGTAGTCGACGACAGGATGGCGACCGAGGTGTAATGCAATGTGAACAGCGGCTGGATGTAGCGGTAGCATGGACTTTTTTTGTTCTGGCATATTGCGACGGCGCAGGCCAAGACGGCTAATTGTGCGTATATTTTCTGCTTGGGCGTCCGGACGATGCGTCTCTCTATATACTACCTAAATCGTTCTGGCGCCATTCGCAGCCTGTTCTGGCCGGTTGACACCCCCCCCCTCTCTTTGAGTCCCTATACTTCAACCTCCCAGGTCGGCACTACGCTGTGTACACATCTAATGGGGCTGATCTGGATTGATGTATTGAGTAGGCGTCATTGGATCATCCGGCACTGAGACTGGTGGTCTGGACATGGTGTTTGCCTGCGTGATGGCTTCGCCAGACATGCCCCACGATTGATTTTGCTGGGGAGGTACACCAAGGTGCAGTTTGAACAGATCATATAGACTACACATTGTCAAAACGAAGGATTGTTGGTGGAGGCAGCAGAGCTTACATAGCGATGTTTTCCACAGACCATCCCGACCTCTCACCCCCTTCCTGTTGAAAGCGACGCACTTCTTGTTGAAAGCGACGAAATTCTTGCACGATTTCCGTCACGATGGCAAACAGGTCGCTCAGCGTCGTGTGGTCTTGACTGTTTCGTGCGGCTGGGACATGCATGTCTTGCATGTCTTGCATGTCTTGCATGTCTTGAATGTGATGATACTCTTGAGCGTCTGGAACGCCTGGAACATCTTGCACGTCTTGCACGTCTTGCACGTCTTGAACGTTTTGTATGTTTTGAATGTTTTGATCGTCTGGAACGCCTGGAACGCCTGGAACGCCTGGAACGTCTTGTACACTGTCATAGTTCTCTTGATAAGGCTGGGGGGGATGGTTGTAGTGGCCAGACGGCTCACTGTTGAGTGTTGGGCCAAGCCCGCGCATGGTATTCTGCTGGTGCTGCTGGTGCTGCTGATGCTGTCGGGGTAATTGGCCAGAACCGCCGCTACGACCGACAGGCATCTGACGGCCGCTATGGGGGTTCTGCAGCCCCGGCGGAGGAGGGTTTGTTCGGCGTCTCTGCCCAGCGGAGACGCCATGAGTGTAGTTGTAGTTGCTGTACTGGCTTGCCATGATAAAAAAGATGCTGAAATTGCTATGTCGTAAAACACTGGCACGGGCCGGGCTATTTATAGGGCAGCCAGTTCTGACTTTTTACTTCTGGCCAAATTTTGGTCCTTTTCGGCTCTGCACCGAGAACAGCTACGCACGGTGTGGACCAGACTGTCCGCTACAGCAGCTGAGAGCCAAGGTGGTGTGCCTGCAAGCTGTCTTCGTTGGTGGCTGAGAATTGACTTGATCTTTTGCCTGCCTGTGGGCCGGCCAGCATGCAGCAGACCCTTGTCCGCAGATCAAAATGCCACTGATTGGTTTGTTGGTTGGCTTTCAAACAGGGAGCACTTTGAGCATTGCAGGGGTGGAGCACAGCCACGCGCAAAGCATCAGCCGAACGACTATCAACGCAGGAGCTACCGGCTACTGCGCGATACAAGCACTAAGCATTGACTGAATATTCATGAGAAACCTTCATTTTTTTCTTCTTCATTCGAATCAATTGCTATGCCTACACTTGCTAACATCTTAGTTCATTTGCGCGCTGTCCTGAGCGAATTTAGCTGAAAAGTTGGTTCTGCCTCGTGTGATCATGCAAAGTCTCTAGACAGAAGTCGGTTGGTTGTGAAGAGGACATTTCCTTTTGTGGAGCTGGCGCCTAGCTCATTTGGTTATGGCTTGCATGCGTTGGGCGTCACGCGTTACCGGTAGACTGCGTTGAAAAGGGATTGTGATCAGCACTGTCGAGAGTGACCCGTCTAACCGTCCTTGTGCTTAAAGTTGACACATCAACACCAACTAGCACACTGCTGCAGCTGTAAGCAGGCCCCAAATTACTAGCGTTGCTCATACGAGGCACGTATCGCGGGCTCACCCTCCGGAGCAAAGCTGCCAGAGACATCATTCCCTTTGCGTGATCCCGGGCCCACAACCTGACTTCCATTGGTTCGGGGAGCTCCCTGGGTTCCATTGTTGTGTGGAGAAAATAGTCCGGCGCCGAAAGCACGCTTCCCACTGACTCACATGCACAGTCGGCCGATAGCGTGACGTCCACAGTGTGGCGGACGTTAGAAGTAGCGGGTCAAGATCCTGGGGAGCTCGTCTCTTTGTATGCTCAACGCTTGTGGAGAGCTGACCGGTACAGTCTTTCACTGCTATACCAGAAAAGTGTCTTCAACGGCAGCTGTCTTCTCCAAAGTGTCTTCATCGGCAGCTGTCTTCTCCACGGGCTCTCGAACTCAGAAAGGGATCGCTCCTCAAAGCCGCATACACTCTCGCTCATGGGAGCGTAGGCAAACCCCTCCGGATGTGCGGAAAACGCCGCCAGATAGTCCCGCATTGGCGTGGAGCCTGCGTAACTCTGGATCGGTTCGATACCTCTGCACGCACGCAATGTCACCTGTAATACATGTATTATACCCGCAGGCATACGACCATAGGTCCACCCAGCGCTCGGTTTCTCCTAGTCGGGCAAGGTTAGCTGCATCGCACGGGACCTGGCCTTCTAGTATTCGCCTTGGGAGAGCAGCTCCTCTTCTTTGACAAGCTCGACAGACGCCCACCTCCTTTCTCGCCCTCTCATTTATACATCGCCCCTCAGTACAAGTTTGCGCCCCGACTCGTAGCTACTAGGCCTTTGCCAAAAGCAACCTGGCTCTGCGCAGACTTGACATGGGTGTATACTGGTAAACTGCGCACCGAGCATGGGGTGGCGTGCACAATACTGAGTGTGATGGGCAATCCCAGGATGTATCCTGGTGCCGCTAACCCTTCTAGGGAGCATTAGCTTAAACGCCGTCTGACCAAATAAGGGTTAGCTTGAGGAACAGACCAGCGGGTTGCAGGGGTGTAGAACTTTCGATCATAATGTCTAAAGCTACATCCTGACCCCCGGCATGACCATCCTCCTTCTGCTTGGAAGTCTGTCCTTGTTTCTTTTCCTTCTATCAATTCTGTTGGACATGCCTGCACACTTGAACTCAATCTACACCCCGGAGTTACATGACCAACACTGGCAACACTCCACCTCTTCTTTTCATTGATTCTCTATCTTATTTTTTGATTGCTGTTTTAAGCTCACTATACACTGCTAAGCCGGTTTTTGACTTTATGGATCACTCAAGACGTCAAAAGTACTATGATAAATCTTTTGTGCTTCCTTTCACCTAATTTTGAAAGTCCGAATGTTGATTGATACACGTAGGCTATTCGATCTAGCCCCGTTACTGAACCCCAGTTCTACAATACCTTTGTGATGGTTTCCCTGATAGACGCTATGACGCTACTTTTTGAATGCTTCTGTCTGCTCACCCCCGGGCAGTCCCCGAAAAATCGGCTTTCCACGGTTAGGGCTACTTTTCACGCCCTGCGTGGGAATGGGCTGTAACTTTCAGGTGCTTGGCTGAGAAGGGAAAAGTCACGCCCGGAGTGGACATGTGTAGAACGTAAAAAATTGGACAGAGGAGTTGCTTCACCCCGAGGGTCTAAAAATCGCCAGGATCAGGTGTGAAAATAGCGGCCCTGGGTGTGTGGTCCACACAACCATCTATGCGCTAAGGGAAGCGACTTCTGCGCTTTATCCGGAGCAGAATAGTTATGTCGGCCAGGGCGGTCATTTGAATCAACGCAACAATCCTGGGTGAAAATGGCTGCCCTGAGAAGGAGCGGAAACATGCTCCCGTTCTCGTCGTGGCCTGTCTGGTTATGCATGTGGTGTGTCTGTAGCAGTGGCTACTACTGGCCACTGGCCAAAGGGTGGCAGCCGACTGCTTCGACAACCCCGGGCGTGCGAAGCCCCTCACGGTGCTGGTAATGGCTTCTACAGCAGCAGCTTTCGGAGCAGGAGTGTACCGCTACTTAACGGAATATATATGGTTGAAGCCAGTTCCGTATCCTATTGTGCCATCATGTTGTGGTCGGTCACTTTTCATCTCGTGCTCTGCGCATTATGGCACCAAAGGCGGTCCTTACTGGGCATAACAAGAAGCAGAAAGAAGCAGCGCGCAAGCGAGGCCCCAGTCTGAAAAGCAAGACTCGAAAGCTAGGCTTGAAAGCCAACATACGTACAGCCGTTTTCTATGAGGATCCAACCCATGGCATCTGGCACATGGCAAGTCATTGTCCCACGGGCAAGACCCTACCAGATCTAAATGCACTAGTGAGCATCATAAACACCCATGATGAGAGAATTGGCGCGTCTCTCATACCTTGTAGCTCGCCGAATACCAGAGCACCAAGAAAGAACCTCGAGTGCGACCCGGCATCGACATAGAACCCGGATGTCGACGCTCCGGTAGTCCGCATCCGACACGCCCAATGCGTCCGAGGCAGCAGTCCCGGCGTACCAAAAGCATGCTACGACCTGATGGAGCGCAGCTCGCACAAACTGCCCCTGAAAATGTCTACGATGTGCCTGACGATGACGGCGGCCGAGTACTATCGGAGTCTGCCTCTGGGGAAGCGAGCAGTGTCGAATATGATACGGGCGGCCAAACCTCGGACGGCGCGGCGGATGCGGGAGTTACAGACAATGAGCACGAGTCAAACAGCGCGGTGGGCGAGAGAAGCACGGAAGCATTGCTGCCCGTCGCGAAAGGGGACCATGTGGACAGCGTAGAAGACATGCCCTCCATAGAAGACCCAGAGCTGCTGGGGGACACATGGTTCAACGATATGACCGAGTTCGGTGCAGGTATAGAGGAAATGGGATCGGATGACCTTTTCGAAGCCATCGAGGGCATGGAGGAAGGCACCTTTAGCGATATGCCCATGATCGATCAAATGCTCCAACTGCAACTTGTAGATCAGGCCGGGACCCCACCCCAGCCAGCGCGGGAAGAAAGCCAAGCGAAGGGATCTCCGAGGCCGAACAGCTTGGCAGACTCTCGTGCTAGGCGTTTAAGCCTAGCTAGAGCGGAGGCCGAGGCCTGGACCTACTGGGCCCGGCACACTAGACCCTTACTTTGGGGATGGTGATAAAGGCAAACTCGAATTTATATAGCAATGCATTCCATTAGCTATTGAAAGAACCAGTTTCCAACACAGCAGCAACTATCCACGTGACCCTTTCTCAATCTCTATTCTGAGCCAACTCTCCGTGTGGACCGTCAGGCGGCGAAGCGGGCAGCTCCGAACGGTACTCCGGCGGCGGAGCCTCGCACAACTCCCCTCGGTTTGCATTGATAACAGCAGAGACATCGATGCTCAACTGTGCGATGTTCCACGACTGTCTGGTGCTCGACAGCTCGCCGGGCTTGGCGGGTCGCGCATCGAGAGCAAATGTCCACAACACGCGGTGCGTCGATGATGCGTAGCAGGATCAGTCGCCAATAGAAGGACGCAGTGGCATTGGCGGGCCACTTTGACGCGACGCCTTTTGCAGCGTCCACATTCGTAGATTCTCATGGCCGTTTTTGACGCAGGCTGAGGACTGGCGTGCTTGCACACTGCCCCTCCGTTGCCGCTGTCCGCTGGCCTCCTATGTATATAGCTATTGGAAAGTGTGGCCAAAAGTGTCCATCCGCCATCTTTAGTGTTGCAGACGTCTAATTTTGGCTCGCCATTTCTGCATAAATAGAAAGAGCGACGCGAGCAGTCTTTCCGGCAGCCACACAACCAAATCAATATGCTCTGTAAACACACTGCCTGGCTGCGCCTGGTAAAGGAGAATAATGAATACGCTGTGCAGGTAACGGATCGTCCTCGGAGAGTGTTTGGGAGGGCGGAGGACCACTTGGCACGTGATGCACCGGAGCTTGTTTTTATGCTGGGCAATTGGCGCAAGGTGGCTGCGCTCCGCGAATTAGCTGTAGAGCGGCGTGTCTACTCAAGAATAGACGGAGAGGTCCATCTCCTCGCGGGTTCGCTGAGCGGACATGGTGGCAGGTCACTTCTCGTCGCAGAAACCGACGTTGGTTTCCGAAATAAAGTATCGCGCGGAACCGCTTTCTCGCGGTGCCACGAGCTCACCCGTCGCGGCCTAGCACCCGCCGCGCATCGGGCGAGCGACGAGAGTGTGATGAATTGGGATGATCAATCGGCTTATACTCCCCTTCGCCGACGTTGTATGCGTATTCATCAGCGATTTGGGCGGCATCAGAGGCGTCGCCCGACACCTTGACGTATGGCTCGAGAACGGGTTACCGTCGGACAGTCCTGTCCTGCCGTGGCTGCTTCTCGTAGACGATGGTTCAGAAAGGAGGTCGAAAGATCTAATCCTAAAGGATTTGTATCGTTTTATGAGAGGAGCTGCGCCAGACGAGCATGGGACGCCCACCGTAGCCGTGGAGCTTATGACGCGCTTTGCTGGCATCCGCGTCGCCAGCCTCAACACCGCTGCTCACGCGCGGAAACAACCGCAGTGGGACGAGTTCCGCGATGAGTTGGCAGATCTTGTAGACAAAGCGCGGGAAAATCGCACAAGAGAGTGGCATTTGTACACGGGCGAGCATCTTTGCGAGCTGATGAACCACACAGCAGGCCTAATTTCGCTACCGTCAGCACCGGCGCCGCTCGATTTCGTGTCTGTGACACGCAGCCGGCGTCCAGTGCCCGGTCATCTCGAGTCGGTCTTGTCTGACTTTTTAGGCTGTATTGACTCTTTTGAGCTCTTGCTTTCATTTGCCGTTCCCGTTATGGCCTCGAGCATCATCTTCGATCACTATATGACGAGGATGCACGGTGTGTTGCAGACCGTCATGTAGATAAGCGTCGCTGACAGATTAGTATTTGACATTACCGACGTATTTGATAAGCTTTACAGACCTCGATTGGCTCATTTAAGCCAGAGGCTATTGACAGCCGCTGACGGAACCAAGAAACTAACGCTACCTTCTACCTTCACCACATTACTGGTCAAGAGTCTACAGCAGCAATTCCATGACTTCATCGGAGCGCAGTCAGCGCTGCAGCTTCACAAAGCCCAGCTCCTTGCATTTCGGCAGCAATGGGAGGTCATTCATTCTTCAGCCTCCTGTTTCAGCTGCATGATGAGACTGGCGAAGCACAAGCTACCATGCGGTCACTGGATATGTGCCTTCTGCTGTGACCATTTCTCGGACAAGACAGCCGGATTTCAAAGCTTGTCTCATTGTCTGCTTTGTAGTCAAGAAACGAATGGGATGCGCATTCGCGTAAAGCCCAGGACATCTGCGCTACGGATTCTCTGTATAGACGGCGGCGGCGCCAACGCCGGCGTCCCGCTCGCGGCCCTCAAAGCGCTCGATGAGCGGCTCGGTCTGCCATTTCCAATTCAGTACCACTTTGACATACTTTATGGCACTTCTTCAGGTTTGTTGTCCGCCGCCGTGTCAAGCTCTATCTAACATGCACAGGTGCCATCAGCGCCTGGGGTTTGGCGCTCGGGTTGAGTGTGCAGGACTGCATCGTGCTGGTCGACACCATGGCTAAGCACACGTTCCAAGGCCGAGATGTCTCCGCATTTCCACTGGGCCGGACCAGCATCGGCCAGCGACTGTTGCGAGGCGTTATCACGCTACTCACCGACAGCAAATATTCATCCGCTAACCTCGAGACAGCATTGAAGGCAGTCTTTGGCGAAGCTAGAATGCTTTCAGACTGGACTATCGCGAACGAGATGGGCCTGCACGTTGGCTTTCCTGTCGTGACGGCAGAAGATACGGCCACTTTGGTGGTCGCCAATGACGGTGGTACGGGAGACCCCGAAGACGCGGTCGGTATGTCGCTCCGCTGTTCTGGCAGCACTCAACGGACAGGGCATGACTAACATCTAGCGCGCCAGCTAACTTTCAGATTCTCGAATCCAAAGATGTCCCTCTCTGGCAAGCGTACGTTGCCATCCTCTACCCCAAGTAACTGGCGTACTAATCCAGCTCAGATTGCGCGCGACCACCGCGGCACCCTTGTACGTTCGGCAACCCGCTTGACTGTTGGCTTCTAACCCCGAGTTACAGTTACTTCAATCCGCAGGTTATCGATGACGTTGCGTACCAGGATGGAGGCATGACATACAACAATCCATCCGCTCTCGCCCTCGCGGCCGCACGGTCCCAGTGCCCCGAGAAGCCGAACCCAGGTCTCTTCCTATCCTTCGGGACGGGAGTAGGCAGGCTGACGAAAAGAAGTTCACGCAGCGTTACAGACCTCTCCGGGACAGTGGGAGGAAGGGTGCAAAAGCGTAAGAAAAGGTCGTGGCTTCGCGTGGTGCATCGCTCCTCTGTAGGTCGCGTCTGCGGCGCCTTTATGAGGCAGAATGATTCGAATCGAGAGTTTGAGCGCGTTTGCCAGCATATTCGCGGCGGACATTGTTTCCGCTTTGATCCCGAGCATGACGGGCCGCAGCCCAACCTGGACGACATCGCAGACTTGCAAGGAAGGCAGAGGCGGGCGGAAGCCGCTGCGTCGAGCGCACCAGAGATCCGGGCAGCGGCCAGCTGTATACTAGCCCAACGATTTTATTTTGAGCTAGATAGCATACCGCACTACTCGAACGGCATGTATCATTGCTCTGGCGGGCTACACTGCGACCTTGAGCCAGGCTCGCCAGAGCAGACCGCACTGTTACACCGTTTTGACCAAGCCGCGGCCAGTTTTCAGCTCGGCAGCCAGATATTCCCAGGCCCGTTCCTTCGACGTGCGACCCGGCAGAGTGACTCCACGCTTGTTAGACGTGTAACCTTCTCTGTCCGCACTAAGCAAACAGAATTCTCGATTGAGATTCAGGAGCGTCCAGATGAGTCCGTCGGCATCAGCGGATCCCCTTTCACAATTGACAGGCTCGTGCAGCTCCAGGGCCTGGATGACTGGTTCGGTGGAGGCTACGAGTAGACTGCCTGGAGAAAGCCGCTGTCAGTTGCCGTATCATCATCATATGTTGTACAAACATGTCGTTGGCCTTCACTTTCTTTGTTCTGCAGCTCCGATTTCCGGTGGCGGCGAGAGCGGCGACATGGTATGCCCCCAGGCCGCGACGACCGCGCCGCTCTCCTCGTATTTCGTAGTGTCGATCTGAAGTTGAGGTGGGGGCGCTGTTGTTGGCTTGAGTTTGCGAAAGACTCTCGGACGCTGTGGCTGAGTAGACCGCTTCTTCGTATACAGCATATTGTAGTATAAAATTGCCACAACAAAGAGCTGATCAGAAAATGGGACTAGCAAGCGACAAGAAGTGCTATTGAAATGATATTGTGTTGTTTAGTGCAGATTCATCCCCCTCACTTACACTGTAGAAAATAAAAGTTAGGTCCACTAGCCTAAGGCGCATGTTGCTTAGCGTGATGGCCTGTGAAACACCCACTAATAGCCGCTCGTCTTTTAGCTGTTACAGCGCACGCTAAATTTGAAAGACAGAGTGGGAGCTGAAGCTGTTTTTGCACTAAACAATAATAGGAATAAGCTATCTTAGTTTATGTAGCCTATTTTACCTGTAATGGCTGGTTAAATAGCGGTGCCGACGTGCTATTCTTTAGTTCGAAGCGAAGCCGAGAGTGAAGCTCCCATCGACCTGCATCAACGCGTGCTCATGACGCTGCCGACCACCCCCAAGAAAGACTCTGCACTACTTCCTAGCGGCTGTGGTTCCGCTGCTCTTTTTCACGTATACTTTACAACGTAAGAATCCCTTCAGAAAAAAGATGCGTGGTAATAACGTCAGGCAGGGGACGCCAGGAACAGAGACTTCAACAAGTCTGCTAAGGTTGGAAAGGTGATGACGGCTTACGGCAACATTTCCATATATGAGAGGACAGCCAATACGCATCGCACGCACAACCAACATTTCGGGTACCCCTTTTTCCTTCTAGAGATAGCTATCCTTGATGGTGTCTGGAACAAATACGCGATACTCCTGCGTGTGCTATTGCAAGAGCTCCAAAAGCCACCAAACCAGAGACTCGAATGGCTATTGTAAGATTTCGTAGAGTACATTGCTTAAGTATCGTATACTAATGCCATTCGGTAGCTGGTTTGACGCAGATACAGTCATCATGAACCCGAATATACCACTGGAGACGTTTTTGCCGCCGCGCCAACACGAAAATATTCACTTACTACTCACTAAAGATTGGAATGGGATGAATAATGGGGTTTTTCCCCTCTATGTTAATTCGTGGTCTGTTAAACTGCTGTCCGCGTCGTTGGCGTATCCAGCTACGCATCCAGATGTTGCACTTTTCTGGCCTGACCAATCCGCGTTAGACTATGTGTTACGCGAGAACGAACATGGCTTCGGCGGACGGAAGATCACTAAATCCCAACTCGCCCGAGCACCTTCAAGTCCACCCAGGCGACTTAGTTGTTCACTTTCTGGGAACTCCGCGCAGCGCGTTAGAAAGCACAATTGAACCTTATCTTGCGATAGCAGAGGAACGCCTACGCGAATGGGAAATGCGCTTGGAAGATACGCAGTATTTGAAAGAGATCAGGAATTTCTGGGCCAGCCGGGTGTCGGATGGGGCCACTCACATACGTGTCTAGGCCGCGATCGAGGTTGCACGCGAGCTACAATGGGCCATATCACGACCGTGGCAAAAGCTTTTGTCGGTCAGTTGCAGTATTACTGCGAGCATTGGGAGGGGGGCTGCAGGCGGCGTGGGTCAGCTCTGGCAGCGGCATGGCCATTTGGCAACCAAAAATACCGGCTCACCGGAACTCGTATCTCGCGGCCGATCGATTCTGTCAACAGCCTTGGCTGGAATTGGCAAATAGATAGATAATCGTGTTTGGGTTTGTCGTTGGCATGTATATAGTTGACGAGCGCGGACGGAAGCATGCGACTAAAAGGGCTATGCTTAACTCAAGAAACAATAGCAGCCTACTTTACGTGCATTATAGAGATGCTCTTATGATCAGGATTCATGGTTATCGCGGAACACGCAGATTATGAGTAAATGGCCTACTAACTTGAGATTAGCGACAGATGTGTGGATATTTTATGCTAATATGCAAAATGCTAAGCTGCGGAAGAGGCTCGACAGTGCACGGGAATGTGATGGAAAGGGCGATGGAGGTGGGGAGAGAGTTATACGATATTCACTTGAGGGTTGCACATGGAAAAAGCATAGAACAGAAGAAAGACAGAGCTAGCGGGGCATTATTTTTACGCTCAATGTCTACGTGTTCGTGCCGCTTTCGGCAGTTTCGACAGCATCGCCTTCGTGCAGCAAGTCACGCAACCTGATGAGCTCCAAAATCACCAAATCCAAAGTGTCAGATATCTGTAGACGTAGCCCACTCTGCATCAATGCGGCCGAAGCTGTCTCTGAGTCAGGCAGATAATCGCCACCGACGCTCTTATCGCCGTCGCCAACGAAGTCAAGAAGGCTGCCCGCGCTATCAACGTCAATTTCGCTCGATAACGTGTCCGAGTCGGGGCACGATTGGCTGCCGCCCTTACACAGGTTGGCCTGGTTTGCTAGATGTTATGTCAGAAGGAAGGAGAACAGCGCGCTAGCTGAGACACGATGTTTCAACATACTTCTAGTCATGGTTGTCTGTCTGGCTGTCTCTGCGGCCAAGCTCAAGCCCGAGCAGGAAGAGTGTCGCACTATATGTAGGACTTATGAGCATTTATTCGCTGGAGCGGCCGAATTCCACTACCATGTTGGACTACTGTGAATGCGTATAAGAATCTGCTAGCTATCTGCGCGAGCCTAACGCTGCATTCCTCCGCACGTCTAACGATGGGTATTCATGGTATGCACAAGTATATCTACTATGTGAGACAGTTCTTTTCGTTGACCGTCTTGGTGTTGAGCGTTGTTATGGTTTTTATGTGTCGCCACACCGGGTTCTTCTAATGGACCTCGCTAAAGCAGTCTGAATCCGAAGCTGCGGATGCAGTCATCCATTCCGTGAAGGCTGGTACATACGCGCTCTGCGTTAAGACCGGCCACGATTTCTGTTACCCTATTGCCGTGTTCCTGCTGGTCGATATTATGTTATCGCTTTGTCTCTTTCTTTCGCTCGTCTTGTTTGCTGTCACTGTCTGCCTAGGCCAGAGGAGTCTGGAAAGCAGGTTATCTAAATATTCTGTGCTCGCCTAAACGTTCGGGCTCTGGGCGGCAGTGCTTAGTTCTCTTCTCGCTTTTGTGATGTACATAGTTGCCAAGGTGCATCTGCAGGACGGTTAACTAGACGCGGGGTTCTCTGTCGAGGGCGGCTTCGCGAGCATCGCGCTGGCTAGCGCTGCTCTAGCTGCTCCCCTCGTCTACGAGCTTTTCAAGAGAAATCCTTTTAGCGATCAGCATGAGATCGATGCCATGTCTGTGTGTAGCTAGCCAATGCATGACGACATTTGTTTAAGCTAGCCTGTGCGCGATGTGTCCAGTAAACTGTTTCGTATTGTATTGTATAGTATTCTATTGTATTCTTTTACGTCTGTATTCAGGCCCTAGTGTAGGCATTAGACGTGCTATCTATGATCGCTAGACACATTGGCTCCATTCTAGGTAGGCATGCCGGGTGCGTGCCCTAAGGCTCGTCCACGTTCTCACCAGAGGCTTCCAAAACGGCCCTCCAAAGCCTCCTCCTATAGTAGCAGTTTGCGCGCCAAGCAAGACAGAGCCGCCTCTGCTTACTTAGCAGATTGTGCTAATAGCAGCTTCCGTCAGCGGAGAGCTACTTATGCTGCGGTGCAGCTTCCTTGTATTTCCTGAACCCATGCTGGCCAGAATACTCTCAAGGGAGAGGGGAAAAACCTATGCTAGCCATAAGGCCCAGAGCCAGGAAAAACCCTCAACAGCCAGACATGGTGTAAAGGAAATGTAAAATGCTTCTCCAGTCCTTGCAGAAGGACCTAGAGAGCTTTTTTATGGCGAGACTCGCGGCTCAAGAGGAATATGAACTCTCCAAAGTTCTCCTTTTTATGGCTGCTAGGTCCTGCTAGCGCATAGCCATCAAAACCGCGGGTCGGTGGGCCTGTAAAAACGCCGCCACTAACAGCTGCTAACAGCTGCAAAAGTGGAAAAAGTTTTGACAGGGGGAGAGTTGCCAGTAAACTGTTTCGGGTCATGTCCACGTACCGTACAGGGTAGTCCAGGTTTAGCGTCCGTAAACTCATAGCCAAATTTGATCAGTGGCCTAATTATGCTGAGACAGGCACACCCGCGCCTCTTATTTGAGTTTACTTGCCAAAATCAGCTTTGCTCCTTGGTCTGTGTCAATATCTACGGCAAGCGGGTACTAAATGGTGGCCATGTTTTTTGGTACCCGCTTGCCCGGCCTTCGAGTGGCATCCTGTTTCGACTCCTAACCACTAGCGGCTAACGAAAGGGTCACTACGTATAAATACAGCAGAATCCTTCAATAGGAACTTCGTCAAAGGCAGCAATACAATGAGGCTTCCAACTGAAATTTGGAATGAGGTTGCATCACACCTCCCGCCTTTGTCCCGGAACGCGTTGCCTCTGTCTCCCAACTCACAGCGCTTCTCTCGGTTCTGGAGCTACTTTTTTAAAGATGAAAAATGGATCAACCGCGTCTTAGAGACAGGGACGGACTCGGACAGCTATCGCCCAGTACCGAATATAAGCGGGCCGAGATCTGCCACGAATATTAAAAGGCAGGACTAAAAAAAAGTTACCTGGCTTTGATAATGCACGACTACTCAGGGGACATACACTATTTTCAACAGCAGTTTTTTGATAGCCTACAACCGCATACTTACGACAAGGAGAAAAATGAAGTCAGATTTCACGGCTCAGGTATTACTCTGAACGTCGGCGAGGCTACTCGTCCTGACGAACTGATACACATAAGCGACCCAAGAAGGCTTTTTCGTTCAAGCTGGAATAAGCTCAGTACCTATGTCATCTGCTATAAACAGGACGTAATCCATCGTTGTCCTAATTCCTCCATCGGCGGGGTTCAAGGAGTGATCATTCGGAAGAGAGCAATTGCAGACATCTGCTACGTTAGAATTCCCTATGCACCAAACTACGATCACACTGCTCTTTTCTATAATCCTTCAACTGATAGCAAATTTACTCCTGTGATGGATATGAGAGCCTCGCGACAAAATAGAGTGATTGGATGGGAGAAGGTTATGGTAGCTTAAGTTTCACGTCACAGCAGATAAGCTTCTCAGGAAGTAAGTCAGGTTGAAAGCTACTAATATGAATTCTACACTATGTAGGTAAATACAGCGTAGGATTAAGAGCGTACCTTCTAATCGATAATGCTATGAAGCCGATCCACAATTTCAATATCAAGCACTAGGATCAAACCCAGCAACTGAGCAAGCTGCCTGGCACTGGCAGAATGCAAGGTTGCAGGCAACGACTGTGGGCGCCGCCGTTGCGCCCCAAGTCGCCCAGCGTCAGCGCAGCAAGCCATCGCCGCAAAGCATCTAGCTTGGCAAACAGCATGTGCTAGAGGCCTAGCTGCCACTAGTCCAACAAGGAGTGGGAGGATGGTTTTCTGGTCGCGCATGATCTTACCAGTTCAGGCTCAGTGTCCACCAATTTCCATGTGAAAAAAGAAAAACCAAAAGTAGGCGGGTGGGGCAGGCGCGGGTGGCCTGTCTTAGCAGAACTAGGCCACTGATCAAACTATGATCAGTTTACGGACACTAAACCTATACTAGATACCCTGTTCGGCGCGACTCTGTCCAGCTTGACTTTACATCTCCATTTCAGCTTTTTTAGAGCTAATAAGCTAGTTTTTTAAAAGAGAGATACGCCGGACGCTGGCTATGCTCAGAAGAATATTACTTTTGCATTTAAATGAGAAGATTTGTCCCCCATTTACACTATTTAAGAAGTGGACCTGAAAGGTACCTCTCACGTAGCCCTCAGTCACCTGAAAAAAATGCCAATTTTCGCCGCTACAGCGCACACTAACTTCATGCCGTAACCTCTAGTAAGCCGAATTTTGCGGAGTCATTGATTATTCGTGGCAAGCGATGATGGCCGCAGATAACGGCCGCTGAACAAAGCTGCTCGCTGTCTTGCTCGCACCGCTGTCTAAGCAGTGGCAGGCACCTCGAAGGACTATGGTTAGCCGTCGAGCGCCGTCCCCTAAAGCTGTTTAAAAGGCACGGCAAGGACAGGCCGCGCTGTAGCCCTGTCCAGTGCCAGATCCATTAACTATGGCTTTTGTCGCCAACGCAACAGCGGAAATTAACGCGCAGTCGCAGTACAAAATCATCATTACAATATGCTTAGTCATGACCAGCCTCTCCGTCGTCATTGGGACGCGTTTATCTCTTCGCTGGACAAATAATACCGTCGCAGCTGACGACTACATGGCCCTGCTAGGCCTCGTATTCGCCGGCGTCTACTCAGTTCTCTGCATCATTCGCACGTACCATAGTATCACTGGTATCATTTGGCAATACTAATTTTGTGGGCCCTGTGCAGAAACGAAATATGGTCTCGGCTTGCCCCCTGCGCTGCGCCCGCCGCAAAATATCGTCACATATCTGGAGGTCAACTATGCAGGCCGGCCCATCTACCAGATCGGCATCAGCTTCTTCAAAATTGCCCTACTTATCGGCTACCTGCGCCTACTGCAAGGCATCAGCAATAAAGCATATCGCGGGGCTATCTGGTGCACCATTGCTTTTGTCTCAGTTAGCCACGTTGGCAGTGCCATGTCGTTCGTTGCTCTTCGCCTGTCAGCCGGTAAAGTGCTACCCATGGGGTGCGATGCTTGTTTCCGGTGCTAGGCAAGCTGACAGGTCCTTCCTTGCAGATCGAGAAGTCGTGGAAACCAGGTAGGCCGGGGACCTGTCTGCCTGTCGATGCATCCTTCACCGTCTATTCCATCTTGACAATCGTCTCCGATGTCATTGTGGCCGTGCTGGTGTGCGCGTTTATGCTTGGCCTTTTCACTACGCTGTGCTCTCTCTTTCGCTACACACAGATCAAACGGCATCCAGTTCGGCGACGGAAACACGACTATGCTGGGTTGTGTGGGGCGTGATCGAATTCCACGTGGGCATGATTATGTCATCGCTGCCCTTTCTGGCACCGGTTTGCCGACGCGTGGCCAAGGAGCACTGCTCCAAGCAAAGCCGGCACGACGGTAGCTCCCGAGGCCGTTACGGAGCACCCGGTGGTGCCAGTGGCCAGACAACCCTAGCGCACGCTGAAGCCGCGGTAGGAGAAAGTAACGGCGCTCACAACAGACATTCCACCGTCATGGTCACAAGAGAGGTCATAGTATCTGGGACTATAAATTCATAACTTCTAGCGGTACATCATACGGCTTGCGCCCCAAGTGGAGGAGCCCTCTCTATTGACGTTCAACAATTAGTTTGAATCTAGATGTACAATACATGCGACGTTTCCCACGTTCGCAGTCGTCATCTACGGGACCTGAATGAGTTTCCTGCCACAAGCTAAGTTTTTTTTTCTTTGAAAAGCGAAGAGTTAGGTATATTTTTCCATATATAGTCCCAGTCAGAGGCTCGAGATTTTGTGCTTGGGACCAATAGATAGGATTTGCACAGCAGAGGAATTCAGGTATGTCCAGCCCGCGCCACTGAATGAGGCGCGATACTAGGCTTTGCGGAGTAGAACACCCGTGCGCTCATGGGTGCACTAGTGCTTCTTAGGAGGACGGGGACAGCTCTCATGAGCTCGGGGCATCTACAGCAACCGAGGCGGCCTTCTAGCTCCCTCATACAGGATCGTCGCTATTGTTGCACGGTAGCAGGCCCACGAAGGCTAGTGATGGGCTTTCTATACCGGCATCGACGACACGCTAGAGCGCAGCAATTGCGGCATGCATAAATATACTCTGGTAACCACTCACGGCATTTTCCACATCGGAAAGAACCTCGACGGTACTTCCAGCGGTCATGACCACAATGCTGAGTACATAGTTGTCGCCTCTGTTCGACCGAGCTATCTTGTTCTTCAAGCGCTATTCGCTGCTGTTCCGCGATCCGGTCAACGGTAGCATCTGCTTGGTCAAATCTACGTGAATCTTCTTGTTGTCTCCTGTCACTCGATTCACAAATCTGGCCAGACATTGTGTCAAGTAAGGAGCGGAAGATTTCTGGTCAGGTCGAGCTTCTTGGGCCTCATTCAAATCATCTCTATCATGATGTGACACGGTATTAATACGAGCAGGACGTATTCCAAAGAGTCCGTAGTTGCTGAAAGTAAAATCCGGCTACCAGCCGAAGAAACGAAAATTCCTCTGTAGGAGGAAGCTTTATTTGGCTGTGCAAAAAGCAATATGACAAATGCGCGGGTTCAGGAGCAGTAGGTACCGTGGTCGGTAGTTGACCAAATCATAGGCCAACATAGGCCACGCCTGGCCCTTGGAGTAGAAATCGACCTATCTCAGCCCAATAAATCTAGACTTGCAGCCACTTCCGGATATCAAGTCCGAGCTAGTGGCATTTATAATGAGCTCCCCTGATGACTATTAGTCTTGTCATATCCCACGCTAGTATGGAGGCTGCTCTAGAGGTCCTACGTCTGCATGAGATGTACCAGACGCTTCTGCTGGACCTTAGCGATGCGCAGAGGGCGAATGAATCTTTACAACGATCGTTGACAGAGGCGCAGGACCAGTTGGACGAAGTATCTATGGACAGAGAGATCCTCGAAAGGGAGATAGACCTGCAGAAGGACGCGCTCGTAGAGAAAACAGAATACATCCGTGTGCAGGACTTCACCATGATGGAGGCACAGAGGCAGCTCCAATCATTGGCTGCATTGAACGATGCGAGGGGTCAAGTCATCCTCGCGCTGAATCGGTGTATCCACTGTCCCAGCCCACATGAGGTCGTTTTAGAGAACGGAGGAGCGAGGAAGCGGAAGGCAGAGGAAGCAGGGCTATAATTCTGTACATACTTCACTTATAGGTCGCTGGCTGAACAGGTGGCGCTAGCCGGGCCTTCTCCACTTTGATCGCCTATGATTTCAGCATACGCAGAGGGTACTCGCTAGTTAGTTATGACCATGCCATGCGGCCTAACAATTGAGGAGAGTGCTTGTCCCAGACCGATCCGGTTGATAGCGGTCAATGCATAGTTTACGTTGTGCACCTACACGTGCATCTGTGTAGGTGCAGAGTCGTGTCTATTATTTTTCCATTACTACCAGTAACACATACCGTAAAAACCGTTATGGGTGTCGCTAGTGTTTTTAGTTAATTTTAGTTACCTAGCGGGGTAAATCAGAACCGCTATTTCTGGCTCTCTAGGTAGCAGCTAAAATACACCCCACTAAAATTATTATGTTGGAAACCCGCGACACCTATAACGGTTTTGGTTGGTATAGATACTAAACTGAAAGTTTATTACAGTACGCCTGGTGACTAAAAAAGCTAATAGGGCTTATTAGCTAAGTTACTTTACATGTCCGAAAGTGGCGTCTCTGCCTCCTATAAGCCTATAAGCGGTCATCCTCCTCCCATTTCTACTCTCGTCCTCGTCTTTTCCCTAGTAGCACGGGTTCTCATGCGGTACATACTAGCAATGATAACAGTATACTAAAAGGCCAGATTTAGGGCCTAGAAACTATATAAAGCAGCATGAATCCTGACTTATACAGTACTGCTTCTACGGCAGCAATAACGACGCACAATGCTCGCTGCTATTGCTCGTTTAGTCCTCTTTGTAGCAGCCGTAAGCGCCGTATCCGACTCAAAGCCTCTATCTGCTGAAATTGCCAACCTCCCCAACGCCGATCTGGGAACTGCCCACGTCCGCGCCGTTGACCCTCCGGCGCCGACGGGCCAGGCCCAGCCTGTCGATGCTCACGGCCCTGAATTCTTCACTATTAGTCTTTCTATTCTCCATACAGCGGCAGTCACTACTGTTCACGTTGAAGGGGCTGGCTCGAAAGAACCGGTCGGAGGTCGTCTCGGCCCGGGCACTCTAGCCGACAATGGCGTGACCCAATTCATCGTACCACGCGACTACTATGGAAACATTGCTTTTAATAATGCTGAATTGTAAGTATACTATGCATACTAGCTGATTTTTGGCTTTAACACTGTTACCATGTAGCCGAGCGGACACCGGTGACGAGTCCCTTCTCGAGTTTAGCTTTACAAACCAGAACGGCATTTATACTCCAGACATTGATGTCAGCTACGTGTAAGCGCTTCAGAATGTTGGAGATGTGTAATGAGGCGATAGAAGTCTAAAGTTGACAGTAGCGATGGTTTCTCGGTTCCTATATCTTGCTTTTGTATAAACGAAGGCCCACACTATTCAGGATGCGCCAAAGATCTTTGGTCCCTCAACCCATGCCCGGTAGGTCATGACCCGAAAGACAACATTGATATCCAAGATAGTGTTGGATCTAATCGTTTCATCTACTGCACCTGCTAACGCAATAATTCAGGACAATAACGGCCAGGGATCTTGTAGAAATCCTAGACGTCACAACGCAATCCAAAATGCGACCGAGTTCTTCGCGCCTTGCTACCGTTATGGAGGGGCATACACTTTTCCTGCTGATAATGAGGCCAACACACTAAATGGAGGCCGTTGCAGAGACTCTGTCGGCGCTACGTGCTGTATCGGTAACCTTTGCAGGGAGTGGGACGACCGCCCCCGCTAGAAGCGAAGAGATCGGACAGTACATTTGCTAGCATTTTACACAATACTCTTCAGGAATCTTGAATCGAGTTCCGGGTTTATACTCCCTCCGTCTATGCCTCTAACAAGTGTAAGTATTATAGTAGGCTTACTTAGCTATTATCTTAGGTAAAAAGCCATACTCTAAGAGAGCTAAATTAAGGAATATATCCTTATATATAGCTATAGCGTTATTATCTTATTAAACATAAATAGCTAGTTTATACTAAAAGAAATTAAGATAAATAGGAATAAAAGTAATATAAACTAATAATAGGTAATATAAAACATAGTAAGGGTAATAGCTTTATTATACCTTATTATAACAAACGGCTGGCTGGGTGCCTGCTGTGACTGCTCTGCGCTATATATACTGCTATTATGCCTTCGTTGATTGCTAGAACTACTTTCAATGACCTGATCTTTGCCCTGTGGTCTAACGGTATAGGCGTACGTTATACTTATATTTTAGTATATATTTAAAGGTATACCGTAAAAACCGTTATAGGTGTCGCGGGTTTCTAGCATAATAATTTTAGTGGGGTGTATTTTGGCTGCTGCCTAGAGAGCCAGAAAAAGCGGTTCTGATTTACCCCGCTAGGTAACTAAATTAACTAAAAGCACTAGCGACACCCATAACGGCTTTTACGGTATTAAGCTGGATAGAAGGTATCTACTAGCTATAAAAACTAGATATACTAGCTATATATGCTATAGCTATATTTATCTACTTTTCTTAAAAACTATTTAATAAAAAGAGGGATACTAATTCCGCCTTTTAATATATCTACTAATATATTATATTAATAATAGATAGTCTAGATATACTATAAAAACTATTATAGGTATTGCTAGTATAGGAAAAGGCGAAACTAATGTCCCCTTTTTTTGTCAAATAAACATAATAGTTGGCAGCCATTCTAGGCTGCAGCGCAGCGCCACTGAGTATCCACTTGGTATCTAAGACTTCTAGCAGTGGAAATAGGCAGTCGAACTCAGTTGTTACTTTTGCACATCTATACCGAGAAAGGCGTTTTGAGTGTCACTTTTTTGCTCATTGCCAAATGCCGTACTTTTCGGCCAATAATCTTCATTTCAAGAAGAGATATTTTCCTGCATCGCCCAAAGCTGATCCTATTGTAACAAAGCAATAATTGGTGCACATGTGTCAAAATAACTAACTGTTGCTTTCCCCACCAAAGAGTTTCGGGTACCTGACGGGTACCTGGCAGCGCTGCTCCACTCACTAAAATGGCTGCCGCTATGTTCTTGTTTGACCAAAAAAAAGTGTGACACTCGTTTCGCCCTTTTCTGTAGTATAGATGTGTAATAAGTAAATAGCTAAATCCGACGGCCTATTTCTACTACTTAAAGTCTCACATACTAACTAGGTACTTAGCGGCGCTTTACGGTAGGTAGCTAGAATGGCTACTAACTACTATTCTTAGTTAACGAAAAAAGAGACATTAGTTTCGCCTTTCTCTGTACAGTACCTTCTAGGGCAGCTGTTTATCTTATTAGTGGCCTTCCAGGCGTCTCCACAGCGCATCCAACCACACTTCAACAGGAACTGCTAGCTCAAAAGAGCCAGAATTAGATTACCCACTATTATCGTCGTCTATAAAAGACGGACCCCTACTTGCCTTCATCATTGCTTCATTGGTAATGAACCCTCTCACTTCGATATGCGTCGTCCTATTCACCTTTTTCCAATAGAAATATGGAATCATATTGCAAGCTGGCTTGTACCATTGGATCGACGGAGTCTTAGTCAAATGAGAAAAGACGCCTCTGTACTCCTTTCCTTAAAACAGGATGAGAATGCTGCACTGTGGGCTCAGATCATTCAAAGGAATAGATGGATTAGCAAGGCTTTCGATGAGGGTATTGACTTAGTGCTCCTTGGATGCCTCAACGACATAGGGAACACTCCAGACGAAAAGCCATACCTTTATTTGGGGACTTTCCCTCCGTGTGACACAGTCTGGTTTGGTGCACGCGGCCTTTGGTCTGCTTTACGAGACAAGGGTAAAGACATCCCATTTAATGTCGAAAGAGGCCTAGAAAAGGACTTCGCAAACTTCACGCTTAATTATGGAGCAATTTTCAACCATGGGAGAGACATTAAATTTCCCTCAGAGCAGGTTCAAAATTGGAAGGATGGAAAGGTATTTGCCCTGCATTATAATACGTCAAACCTTGTGCCCGCGACTATAACCACACACCCCGCAGCCTATGGATATGGTTTAGATATTTACATGGAATTTGAGGGTGAACACTATACCTTTCGCAGCCCTAAATTAACCTAAGGGTTGGGATAGGGTGAAATTCAGCATCTAGTACCTTCTGGTTCCCCTAAGTACATAGCTAGCCAGCTTGGTAGATGCGGGGCGGTCGAATCAATGTTTTTAAATGCCCAGTGATTACATCCAGTATTAATCAGTGAATGCGAAAATGGCGCCGCAACTGCATCCGAAGCCACGTTATTTAGTCCGGGCGCTCCTTGAGCGTGGCTTTCCACCTAAGATAATAGCAGCTAAAGCCCGCTGTAGTACACGCGTAGTACGACGTATCCGTCAGGAGGACCTAATCAAAATGACGAGACGAGCAGCGAGCCGCCGCGGGCGCCGTAGTCGCATCTCAGAATCCATGAGGAATTATCTTTATAAAACACTTGCTGACGAGCCTGACTTATACTAAGACGAAATGGCCGACCTTGTATAAGAAAAATTTAGGGAGAAGCGCTTGCTCTACGTCGGCCGATCCATAATTCTCGAGCATTATTCATAAAGGTATTTTCATTGTCTAAATAAGAATATTTTTTATATAGCGCGAGATATATGTAGGGGGCGGATCGTAGGGCTGCATCCTAATGCAACTCTATTTCCAGGGGCAGCAGTACTTGATTCCCACTAATCTGTGCGCTATTTCGCTACTAATTATACAGATCTTAGCTAAGATCTAATTTAGGGCATATAAATAATAAAGAGTAAGAAGTAACTTAGACTACTTTAGGGATAAAAAGGCTATTCAAGTAATAAAGAAAATTATAGATTAGGTAATTTTAAAGTATATATTTATTATAAAAGTAATATTATATAACTATAACTATATAAAAGTAATATTATATAACTATAACTATATAAAAGTAATATTATATAACTATAACTATATAAAAGTAATAGTTAGAAATAGTATATTTTATCTTATTTACTTAAAAGTCTAGTAATAGTAGTTCTTCT
Source organism: Beauveria sp. NWAFU-1 (assembly GCA_024472245.1). NCBI lineage: Eukaryota > Fungi > Ascomycota > Sordariomycetes > Hypocreales > Cordycipitaceae > Beauveria > Beauveria sp. NWAFU-1. The sequence goes on from JANBXD010000007.1 coordinate 3,206,480, forward strand.
AGTAGAGCTAGTATATTACTATATTATATACTAAAAAAGGCTCCTACTATAATCCTTGATTAATAAAAGAAAGATATTTATTCTACTTCTTACTATAATATATTTAGTATAAGGTCTTATTAAAAGTAAAACTCTTAATAATAAAACTATTACTTAAATTAATTAGTAAAGATCTAGACTACTTAGCTATAAGAATACCTCCTCCTTAAGTACTTATCTATCTCTCTACTATAGGCCTAGATTAATAGGCCTAACCTTTAATCCCTCTAGATCTTATTTCCTACATTAAATAGCTTAATAGCTTAAGTCCTTAATCTTAAGGAGGTTATATAACCTCTTTGTGACGTACGCCTATACCGTTAGACCACAGGGCAAAAGATCAGGCATTAAAAGCAGTTCTAGCAATCAACGAAGGCGTAATAGCAGTATATATAGCGCAGAGCAGTGCCGCCACACCGTTAGACCACAGGGCAAAAGATCAGGCATTAAAAGCAGTTCTAGCAATCAACGAAGGCGTAATAGCAGTATATATAGCGCAGAGCAGTGCCGCCACAACGTTTTGTTACACTCTTATCCTTCCTAAGCGTGATGGGCTGGCCCCAAGCGGGGCTCATAGCGACCCGTACGGCGGATGCTAGGCGAGACACGGCTGTGTGCGGAAAACAAGAGCCGGTGAGGTGCAAGGCTTGAAGAGACGGGCGCCTCAAATCGGAACCGTGCAGGCGGTGCAGTTGCGATGCAGTCATCCGTAGCATACTCCGATGCCTCCCCTCGGTGAAGCCCGATGACGCAGCATTCACCCTTTTCAATCGACCTTTTAAAAACACGTCCTGGCATGTCGGTGACTGGCTCATGTGTCAAAGGCATCAATAAACTCACCAGGTGCTCGAAAATGCAAAGCAGAGCCCTGGAAATGGATGCTTCAACAATCACAGCCCTGGTTTTCGGTACTGTTTCCCTTGCGATCATGCTCATCGGACTCTACCTCGCCTTCACACAACTGCAAGTTTCTCTTCTTCAGATCTCCTTGCGTAGCATGGTATTTTCACTCGGGATCTGTGAGGTTGCTGGCAAATACAACTAACCACAAATGTATAGACTATACGCCGGCAAGTCGAGAGCAACGATCCTGGTGAAGGACATCAGAGCCACGAGCAGGCAACAACGGCCGATCGAGGAAGGCTTTTGTGAGGAACTTTCCGCATGGGCATAGCTATCACATTGGCCAATACCACATTCAAAACCCGCTCTGTTAATTGCTGAAGGCGAAAGTCTTCGCATGTCAGCAGTACATGGCCCTTGTCTATGCCACCCATACGGCTTGGCCCGATGCAGAGCAGATGGAGCTGCGCAGTCAATGGCTTCTGTGGAAGACTTAGAGCTTTTTGAACATATCCACACTTAGTTTATGCCATCTTTTTGTTTTCTTCGAGTAGTATTCATGATCTTAGTAAATCTTGATTAGATGCGGCCATATCTGGCCATCGATGTACTTGTTCTGCGCTGCCCTCAGGCTCGAGGATACAATTTCTGTCGCATATCCGTTGAGTTCTATTGTCACGGAAACCCCTTCTATTATTATCTTGATATGAGCTTCTCTGTTTGTGTTTGTAGCGCTACGGTTTCTGATTGAAGCGCCGGCGCCTGCTGGCACTTGGTCTCCGGAAGAAGGGCCCAAAGCCGAGGAAGGAGACGAAAGGTCAACGTGTGGTGTGTATGCGGCCTGCCTGACCATGATGCGCCAACATGTCTAGGTATAGCAAAGGCATGAACCCACCCGTCTTGCAACATTCTAATGTCACTGTTTTATAACGGCTTTGCTGGGGCGCTTGTCGGCTCTGACTGGGCCGACTGGTTCAAACATGCGGCAGGGCCACCAAGTTTAATGTGGGCGTAATTCGCAGATATAGCCCAAGACGCCTGAAATCTCTTAAGACTTTAATAAAGTATATCAGTTATATTTTAAGCCTCCCCCCTTAACCGATCTACTTCTTCCTCCTAACACGCAAGGCTCGTTATGATTCTGAAAGAATGTTGATCCTCTACCAGACGACTACTTCCCTGAGGAGCCTCGACAGAAACAAGCAGCTAGTAAATATTTCAACCCATTGTTTACTGAGTCTGTCAACGAAGTCCTGGACACAGCCTTCCGCCTGCTGCCTCAGAGAAGAGGCATATCTTGGATGATTTCGTCGTCCAAGCAGTCGGCTTCTTGTCTTTGAGACAGAGGTCAAAGCAGCAGCGAGAAAGTGCTCGAACCGTCACTGCCGTCGCATAAGCCTTGACCCTTCTTGTTGTGTGTTGTCGCGCTTCCTGTCCGCAGTAGGATCCGGGGTAAAGCTCTTGCCAAATTTCGGCAGCTAGGCCTTGTTCTACCCTGGCCCCATCCACCAAATCAGCGGGGAAAGAGAAAAGTCAGAGAGGGAGATGTGCATAGTCTGATTACGGAGAGATTGCAAATTTCGCTTTTTTTGTGGCTGCGGTTGAGGGCATTAAATTCCGTCCGGTTTTCATTGTAATTCTGACGGTGCAGCCTACCTGCTGTAAGCACCTAAGTACCTGGTAATTACGGAAATCGGGGCAGGGCAATGTACCTTGGTAGGTAGGTACCTAGATACGTACTATACCTACTGTGACGAGAAAGCTGCGGGGACTTCGTAAAAAAACCTGCGAAAACTGGCAGCTCTCAGGTGGGCTTCAGCAATAAGGTAAGACGTATTATTGCGACGACAAAACTGAGGGGACTTGGCAAAAATCGGCGAGAACTGGCAGCCTCAGGGCTGGACTCCGACTGGTAGCGTTGAGGTTAGATCTGGCCCGGTAATACCTAGCTGCGAGGCTCGGTCTGCGCCAAAGCTCCGTCGATTTGCGAAGGCAAAAAGGCGGCAGGCTTGGTCGTCGAAGAAGCAGGCTGGCCTAACTGCACGCCTTTTCTGTCCCTCGTGGATGGACCGGCGGCGCATGCACTTCGTATGCACTCCTTCACCGGTCCCCCACCAGTCCGCCCTCCGCCACCCCTGGTTTGCCTCCAATGGTGTGCATGCCCCTGAGTAGGCTGCAAGCTGACGGAGAAGGGGCGGGGGGTGCGGCCCGCATGATTTCCTAGGGCCCGCCCCACCTGGGAAGCTTCACACCCCAATGACGAGTTACCCATCTAGGAAATTCTGTAATTTTCTCGGCCTAGTGTCTTTTGCTAGCTTGCGCCCCGCTCGAGCCTTCGCGCTACCAGGATCGACAGTCGGCCCATCGGCCCGATGTCTCAAACCAGGAAAGATTGCTGCTCGTTTTCTCAACGTCCAGCGCTTCCGAGACACAGTGGGCGCTGGCCGTCTATCGACAAACATAAATGCTCTCAACCGCAGCGGGGAGCTGCAAAGATTAAAGAATAGTGTGCGCCGTTGGTATTCCATTTCCGAAGCTTGCCCCGAAAACAGGACCGCGCCGCCGTGGTAGGTCCGTCCCTCGTTCAAATCAGTGTTTTCTAGATGCCTCCGATAGGCTCTTAGGCTCTCCGTGATGCTGTGAGCCGGTTTCATGGCTACGCAAGCTGTAAGCTTTCGGTTGTAATGCGACAAAACCCTTCTCGAAACTGAATACAGATTGCTACTCCATAGGTTGACACTAGGGGCCAAACCGCGTCTTATTAATACATACTACAATTTCTGAGCCTAGATTTTCTGCTCAGCCAGGCAAATGGGGAGAAACAAACTTTACTGGTGAGCCTGAACAATGGCGGCTATTCCCGCCGAAGGGTGTCTCGCCACCTTGCCGACGCGTCAGCATCCGTTTTGTGCTGCATGTGCAAATTGCATTGTGTGTTTGAATAGCTCTTGAGCGACATGTTGACCATTACATTAGATTGAAAGCCCTTTTATGCTTCTCTGATTCCGCCCTCCAGGTGCACCACCCCCCACCAGGTAGATTAACTTGGGGCTACGAATGCTGCAGCTCGGCCCATTTCGCAGCAGCAACTGGCCACAGCCTAAGTGATGGTGACTTTTGGCACTGCACCACCACAAGCCTCCAGTGTTTGCTCTCCACGGCAAGCCAATGCTCTCCAGGCGCGCCCGCAGCGACGACAAAAGGCGGCGAGCATCGCATGGTCACTGGCCCTGGCAAGGCTAGGTAGCGGTCGACAAGGCTCAGCGGAGATGTTACCGGTTTAATCATCCGCCTTTTGCTTGGCTTGGTGTGGTCGATCCTTTCGATTTGCCGTAGTGGTGGTCTTGTAGATAGCTAGCAGCCACAAGGGCTAGAAATAGCGGTTAGCCCTGCCGTTCTTGGTACTGAAATCAACTAACACCGGCTGCACCCAAATCGGTTTGTACAGGACCAGCAGCGATCTTCTAGCCATACTTCTACATGATGCATCCTATTTCCACGGGAAGCACAAGCATTGAAGACGTCGACATGCGCGTTTCGGGGATACGGAAATCGAAGAATGGCAACTTAACTCTGAGTTGAATGAAATCAAAATAGAGCTGCAATTGCAACAAAGCATTGCGAATCAAGAAGCAAGTCTCACGAAACTGCGGATTATGATTAGTGGCAATACTGAGTCTGTCTTGAAATTTTTCTCACGTTACAAGCCTCTTCAGACCTCCAAGATCGTTTGATCAGCAAGAACGCTGCTGAGAAGCTCCAGATGACTGCCTGGTCTTGCTTTGTGGTCTTATCACCGAAACTATATGACGGATTTAGAATAGGGGGTCTCAATGCCAGCGGCTGATCAAGTCGATCGGCTTTCTTTTAATTGTTCTACGTATCTGAAGCTAGGTACACAATCTACCTGCTGAATGATATATCGCCCGCTACCCGGGGCCGCAGTTGCCTTTAGGGCTGGCAGTGTTGCCCGATAAAGAAGAGCACGCAGGCCCAGGCTGTGGAAAAGCCAGATCGAAACCCTCTATTGTACCGCAACCATTGCCAATGTTGGCAGCAAATATTAGTGGCCTTTCATTGATCGAGTACTGGTTCGCTTCAGACCGACTATCCGATCCAGAAACTGGATCTATGGTGACATGTGCGCAGTTCATGTACATTTCACGGTTTCCAACCTTGTTGAACCACGACCACGCAAAGAGGGCACTACCAGTTGGAGTGTCCGCGGGCAATGTGAACTGCCACGTTGGAGATAGTGGACATTTCCCGACGTAGGAATGGAGCACTTTCCACGTTTGGCCCTTATCCAGAGATAGAGACACCTGACAGCTCCCCCCCCCCGTCGTGGGGGGACACTGCCAGCAAGGGTAAAGTTATATGTCTGGCCGGGCTGCCAGCTCACTACGGCTCTTCCTTGGGGTGTGTCTACTAGTGAGTGATACCCCTTGCAGGGAAAATCTCCTCCATCTGCGTGAAGCGGCGCCGTCATGTCATAGTCAATATCGGTTGTGTACGGGTTGAACCGTGAGCGAAAAGCGGGTGGCCAGCTCATTTGCATATGCGCGTTGACAGCTCCCAGAAGACTAAGGAAGTAGTAGAGCTTCATTGTTGACCAGTATTACTCTCGCGTATCGATGTAGCACGGAGATATTATAGGGAGAAAGGTCTTGGCTCTATTTATAACCCTTGCTTGGGGCGTCCCACGACGCGGCAGGTAGTTGATGAAGTCTATTTCCAGCGCCTCTACTGGCCCCATTTTGTCAACGATCGAAGCTTTAAAGAGCTTCTCCATCTGAGCCCACAAAACATAAAAGACTGCACAATTGCGCCGTCTCCCGTGTCTCTATGACAGCCTGCCGCCGCTGCTGCTACTTCCCGTCAATATGTCTCTCAGGAGTCTTCCCTTCAGCAACGTGGTAGCATGTACGAGTATCACTGCAAGCCGGAAATAAGGCAATGATGATCTGACTCGCATAGTTTTACGAAGCGTCGCATGTCGTTGGCTCGCGGCACATCCACGTCTCAAGAGCTATCCGGCGTGGGTACCGGTCGAAACTATGCGAGAGAGGCTTCGCGAGTTAGTAGAGGACCTTCATACACCAGAGCTGTTCCTCGTCCTAGATACAGACTGTGATGATAGTGTGGAATGGAAATGCTTTCGGGCCGACGCGTCATATCATGGGACGATCGAACATGGTATAGCAAGTTTATATCTTGCACATCTTGCACAATGGTCTCGAGCGAATGTCTATGCGCCAGACGGTAGCATTGTGGCTCCAAGCGACCGTTTAGTCTTGGACCCCCAACTCTTTGTGGACTACTTGGAGAACAAAAGGTCAGATTTGAAGAATATTATTGACTTCGGTGAAACGACCCTGCTCAACCCCAGACAAAGTAGGAAAGGAGATTGGCGGAACCGTCGAGAAATTTGCAAGTGGCAAAACAATTTGTTTGTGTGGTTCAAAAAGACCAAGCCTGTTTAGACTGAATTCTAACGCTGTTACGGGGAGCGTAAACATTTGCCAAGATCATCTGTAGTCTAGTTTTGAGTGAAGAATGTTTAAAACAGGTATCAATATGTATGCAATACGTGTTGCAACGTACAAATTCCTTCGGCCTTACGCGAGCCGCCGCTCAAAGCTGTGTGAGCCTGTGGGCGGCCCTCTCATTTGCCTTGTTTGTCGCCAATCTGTCGCTTCTGAGTGTAGTAGGGTGGGGAAATCGACTGCTATTTTTGGCCGCTGATACTACCAGGTACCATACTTGTACCTCGACTCGACCACTGTATCAGACACTAAAAATGACCTCTTAAGGTCGTTCTTGTCCACGGTATTGCCCGCTTCCTTCCACGAATCACCAAGACTGCTATGCTAGAGAAAGGATTCGAGACTCAACTCATTGTTTCTACAACCTTATGTGCATAGATGTGGTGCTATTCTCGTATTTACACAAACGGTGACTTTCCACCAAAAAAAAAAAAAAAAAGGCCGTTGATACTGTAGATGGACAAATGAGTAGGACACAGTCAAGTACTGAGTGAGACATCCATGATACATTTACTCAGTTTTTTCTCCAGCTGGCTCTGGCTTTTCACTTTTTATTGGACTCATCTTTGCTTTGCGAAGCCTGGCGCTTAGGCGACACCTGCCATTGGCTAGGTGTTTGTCTGGTAAACGCTGATCGCTGCAAGATCAACTCTGTTGGCAACAACCACAGTATAACTGGCTAATTATGATAGACATAAAAGAAACTTATCGAATGTATAATTGGGGCGACTAGAGTTCGAAGAGCTAAAAGTCAATCAAGCGGAAGGTTTTGAGTGTGGATATCTATCTATGAAATAGCACTACAGTGGTAGTACATTTGAGTACTAGGTATGTAACGACCAAGGACTACTTGTTGACCATTTTATTTCTCTTGCTTAAGCACCACTCTGCCGATCGGCACTGATATGAGGCCGCATGGCTTGTAGGGTGCTCTCTCCTTCTCTGGACTTGAACGTTTTGTTCATCTATCTTCCATCTTAGCTTATTCTTTAATTCATTCTTTTCCTTGTATGAGCTCTCCTCAGTGTATTGCGGCGTGTACCCCTTTAAGTATACACTTGTATGACCTCCCGAGTGAATGGTCGCGTGGTATATCACTCCGCAGCTAGAGTATAGGTCATTGAAAAAGTTCATTTGGCTCATGTCGACTGTGAACAAGTCATGACTGTTTTTGTAGAACAGCGCACATGTTTCTACTGTTCCCAGTGACCATAGGGTTTCAACAGGAAGAAGGCGAGTAGTGGCCACAGTGAAATTGGAGTGGTTTTGTTTTTGAAAGTGGTTTGATGGGTGGACCAGATACTTCTCTAGGTCGAGATTTTCGAGTTCATCAGTGCCTAAGGTCTGACCACAAGCCTTGACTAAGAGCAGAGCCTGGAGAGTCGCAGGTTGGCTGTGTTTTTCGCGCTTGTCAAGGTCGTATGCGTATTTAAGATGTGATCCAATGAGAATCAGGTCAATCTCATCTTCGTTGTATTCTTTCAAAGTTTCACAATTTTTTAGTTCGTGCCATATTTGGTCTAGGTCACGCGGACGGAGCACCGACCCCCAAACTCTCGCATGCCGCTCCATGTTCACTTGTTCTTGGTTTGTCTCGGAAGCCGAGAAGAGTCTCATCCATCTACTGGATACCATTCTGTTTTTGGCTTTCTGCTGCTCCGGCAGTTCCTCGGCCACTTTCCACCATAGTTCCGTAGGCAAATCCTGTGCAGCTTGGCTCATGCTAGTTTCGTGTGGCGCGATTCGAGATCTCGCGGCCGCTGATATGTTTCAGGACAGATCAACAGCCGCGGATGGTTATATACACTAGTGCAGCGTCGATTGTTGACCAATCTTCCCCATTTCGAGTGCCATTTGTGGCCGACTTATTACCGACCTTTTCCCCGAAAAGAGCAATACGGTACAAAGTAGTCCAGGTTTAGCGTCCGCAAACCGATTATAGCCAATTTTGCTCAGTGGCCTAATTATGCTGAGACAGGTGCCCCCGCGCCTGCCCCACCCGCCTTACCTGGGGTTTTTTTTACATCGAAATGGGGGGACACTGAACCTGAACTGAAGTGTACCAACCAAACCGTTATGAGTGTCGCTAACTAGTGCTTTTAGTCAATTTTAGTTACCTGGCGGGGTAATCAGAATCGCTATTTCTGGCTCTCTAGGCGGCAGCCAAAATACACCCCACTAAAATTATTATGTTAGAAACCCGCGACACCCATAACGGTTTGGTTTGGTAACAAAACGCCACGTCTCCGTTTCCTTTGTGATGTCCTGCGTTCGATGGCACTGAATAGCTTCGCCACAGTCCTCATGAGCTTAGCAGTGCTGCGCTGTGCAGTATCTGCCTCGTGACGTCAGCGCCGACGACGATGTATCGCGACGCATGCGTCAAGGTCGCCTTGAGGTATGCACGACGCAATGCGATCCGCGAAACTTCGAGACAAAACCGGCGATTCGAATTGTGCTGGCGGGCAAGGCACTATAAGTCAAAAGCGGAGGTATGTCAAAAGGTGTAGTCGCAGGTTGAAAAGGCGGGGCGCGTATTTTCTCTTATCGGATGGTCCAGGCTGTGGCCACATTTGGCCTGTGGCTTTCGGCATCACTTTATGACGTCCTAGGCCTCTGACATAAATACTGAAGACAGAATCGCGCAAGAGTTCCCGGTTGACATAACAAGGTCTATAATGTATGCCGTACAAGTTTTCGAGCACAAGATAATCGTCAAGGAAGAGAAAACCGGGAGTACATATAAGAAGGTCGCGAAAAAGGGACGGCCAAATTCTCATACTGGACGAAGACAACAAACCAGCGCACAACGTACGATTTGAGCCAGGTAGCGTGATTTGGATCGATCAGCTTGAGAATGCAGCTCCGGAGCCTGTAGAAAGCCTGTCCGCAAACCCATCTGATGAACATAGAGAGGGGCATAGAAAATGGACTGACTATCTGAGAGTCTCTCCTGCCGCAGATGGCGAAAAAATACCATATATTGTCGAGAACGTCGAAAACTCTGCGAAACCTGTTCTCAAACTGCGGTGCTCTTTGAGAGGGCCTTTTAAATGGGTTTCCATCTATGGGGAAAATGAGCACGATTGGGAAGGGATTGCCCGAGCGGAGGGAGCGAAGGGGAAGGGCATGTTTACGCTGTCGTTTACGTTGAAATTCTGTGATATGTTGTCTCAACCGCGGTATGAGCAATCGCTTTTTCTTCCTTGGAACGAGGAAGAAGAGAAAAAAGAGGCACTCGAGTGCGAGCGTCAGATACAACTGGACAAGATACGTAAAGAGGCGGTGCTGGTAGCCCTCGCATTCGCTGCGCGTGGCATGGCCTTGCCCGCTTCTAACGCGGTCCAAGCTTAATTGCATGTCAGACCGCGGTAAATAGCACATCCAATCACTTTGTCACAAATCAAGAGTCGTTTGACTCCAATATAATAGTCTTCGTATAATGCTGCGCTCCATTGTTTCGACCGGGAGAAACCTAAATGTCTGTCTGACTCGTTCAACTGCCTGTTCCTTAATAGCCCTAGTTGCTTGAACGGTCGATGCTCGCAGCGCTGGCCGACTGAATCCGATGTTTGTAGCCACGGATGCGCGGATAGTGACGATAGCGGCTATGGATGCAGGTGCTTCGCAGACTCACTTACAATAGGCGGAACTATTAGTAGTATGAGAAACTGGATCAAGCTGACGTATTTTGAAAATGATGTGTCTGGAATATGTGCCGGCGACTGATCACTTATACCGAAGAAAGCCGCTTGTCAATTTTTGGCATACACTTCACCCTCAACGAGCAGAGTCCTGTCGTATGATAGGCGCAGTCAGTTAAACAACGGTAAACAGCCGAATATGCGTGGCTTTCTATTTATGTGCAGCAGAGACTGGAATGTATTTGAGAGCGAGAGATCTATCTATGTTATCCAAGTGCACCTAGGCTAAGCCGAAAACGAAACTCGCCGTAGCAAGCACGATGACAAGGATGCTAGCTTCGGTCCCTGGCGCGATACTAGCTAGCGATGTCGTTGGCACTGGCACCGGTAGTTGTGACGCAATAGAGAAAGCCAAAGATGCGGACGACGGCAACACCGCCGCCGTTGATGTATTTGATTTCCACTGAATACCGCTCGATGGTGTGTGCATATACATAGCACTGCCAATATGTCTGCTGGTTGCAGTATATAAACTTGTAGGCAGTACTGAGGGCATCTCGGATGGCAGTATGGAAGCTATGGTGGCAGATTCAGACCACAAGGCAGAAGGCATGACGGTCGAGCCATTCTTGGCGCCGGTCACATATGTCATGCTGACCAGGTTCTGTCTCACTCTGCTGCGCGCAAGGACACGAACGTCACGATCTTATATATTTCGTCCAGTATGTTGCGGGCCGTCGAAACTGGCCACGCGCAAGTCAACAAACTGTACTGCACTTTTTCGGCGTACAAAGCAAGATGATGAATAGAAAAGCTGTTATCGGCGCTCTGATTAGCAGCATGTGCTATATTCTGGAGCAGACAGAACGGCACGAGCGCCAGAAAGAGGCGCTAGTCGATTCACAAGAAACGAAAACTGGCAGCGCACTGGGAACTGTCACTTCGTACCACTTCTCCCGATCCATGCGGCAGTGACTTTTACGGTATGAAATGGCTCCGTTATGGCTTCAAAAGACCATTCTGGACACTTTTCTGGACACTTGAGCCGAAAATTCTACGGATGATATCGCTCGCTCCAAGTATTTATACTCTCGACGAGCCGGCTTGAAAACCACTTTTCTCTACAAGTCAACGTCAAGTCATGGCAACAAACGCACAAGCACCAAATGAGGAAGATGCTGCAGCGGCGCAGAGGATCAGGGACGTCGAAAGAATATTGAAAGTCGATTCCAACCCCGACTTCGATGGCGACCGTGCAAGAGCTGAGCCCGACTACGTGTCAGAGTGGAACAAGAAAGAATCTATTTTCAAATCAAAAGTGTTCGGTCTAGAAGAAAATGCCCTTCAAGATGATTGGAACGAGAGATTCCAGTTTCTCGGCTCGTTGCTGCACAAAACACAGTGTACGACACTGGACGCAAAATCTCAGGAAGAGATTGCGAAAGCTTACGAAAGTAAGATCAATAGTCTCATGGCTTGAATTACACTGACCTGGCTCAAGAACTCTTTGAAGGCAGCGGATGGCAAAATTAACGACGACTATATCAAGAAATTGGAGGCATGGGATGGAGCAGCCAATTTTGAAAATGAGGACGAGCATATCGACAGTGGCTTAGAATCCGACGAGGGCGAGCTTCGTCCTGAGGACACGATAGACCCTCCCCCTGACAAAGTGATGGTAACTCTCCTGCAGGCAACGCAGTACATGCAGAGGCTGTTTGAAGACCCGGACTGGGACGAAGCTGAGGCAGCGCTGGAAGCTGTCAATCGTCGAATTCAGACCCAGAAAGGGGATGAAGACCGTAACATGACGGACGGCGATCTTCTGGCGCGGGACGATTGGTACCTTAAGTACTCTTATTGGCATGAAGCCTACGAGGAGCTTCGGAGGTGTCGTGACCCATTAAAATTCGGTATCGAACCTGAGGCGGCGGTAGAAAGAGATAAGAACCAGAGGCGGCTAATTAGACTTTACGTAAAATCGCGTCAACTGCCCTCGGGGTGGGCAAAGTTTCCGCCTACGATGACGAACGAGAAGCCGAAGCAGTCGACGAAGAAGCCGAATCAGTCGACGGAGAAGCCGCCGGAATCGACCAAACCGCCAAGTGGAGAGCTTGTATACCCTTGGAAGACACAAAAATTTGAATATGGCACAGCCCTCGGTTTCGTGCGCTGTGGCTTTGGGTACCGAGTGTGCGTCGAGATAAAGGAGAACGGCAAAATCATTCGCTCGCTCATGGCAGGAGTCGACACAGGCATAGATCTGAAAGAATGTGAAAATAAGAAAAGCCTCTATAAGATCTCCGAGAAACAAAGCGAGTGGACCTACTTGGACCGTAGAGATTTCAAAGAAATTCTCTGGGTCACAAAAGCTCAAGGCAAGAGAAAACACATGACAGGACGTCAACCCGATCCAGCTGCGTACTGTTGCGTGAGGTTTGAATCAGAAAAGACATTTGAAGACGGCAAGACCAAGAGCGGGTTACAGTTGCTTACCATGACCAGCCTTAAAAAAGTAAAGGGTAAAAATATCGCAGAGGGTTTAGTTGAGAAAGTGTGCGCGAGAGACGGCATCGTGCCGCCCTGGAAAGCAGGGTATAAGGAAGAAATCCACGATTCAGAAGTCATTAAGGAGGAAAACCGCCAAAAGAGGGCTGCTGAGAGGGCCGCCGAGGCCGAAGGCAGTTCCTCAGCCACAAGCAGCGCTTCAAACGGCGGGAGAGACAGCAACGCAAGTGGACATCTTGAGGAGCCGAAATCCAACCTTGACTCCATACTCAAGGAGATGAGAGATTTTATGGCCGAAGCTCGTAAGGATCGAGAGGTGATGCAAGACATGATGAAAACTTTCATGGCGTTCGTGGAAGCAAATACGCCAAAGACTGCCTCTGCCAGCTCTTAGCATCCCAATAAGAAGCTGAGATGAAGTCATACCTTTCTGTCTGTTTGTCTGTTTGTCTGTTTGTCTGTTTGTCTGTTTGTCTGTTTGTCTGTTTGTCTGTTTGTCTGTTTGTCTGTTTGTCTGTTTGTCTGTTTGTCTGTCGGTCTGTCTGTCTGTTTGTCCGTCTCTTTGCCCAACTTGATAACTATAGCTTTAATATAAATTCATCGTTCCTATCAAGTAAATTCATACAGTAATGCGACTTAGTAGACAATGATTTAGGAGTGGATAAAAAGTAAGGATTAAATTGCTCGTGGTCACGTAGGATCTAGGTATGGAAGTCATCACTATCTCTAGGCAAGAAACTGGTCCATTGGTTCTAAGGACTTAGATGCTGAATCAAAATAGAAACTTAAGGTTTATCACACGTTACACCATCTATGATTTACCCATTGAAGGGCGGATTCATGGCAGGAGGAGAAAGTATCGGCTGAGGAATCCTGATTAGCCTCGTGCTAAATCGGGCGATTATAGGACACTATTTCTATTGCGGTTTTGTTTATAAGACTGCGCTCCGATCCTCAATTAGCTGCCTTTCCCGCGGGAGAAATTTTGTGAAATATGAAACTATGCTAGAGGTACTATGAGCTTCCCAAAAGAAATGCCACTGCGCGGACTATAGGCGCCTTCACTGAAACTTTGATGACCAGCCAGAATAGCTGCCACAGTGTAGCGAAGAGGATAATTCGTCCCAACCATAAGCAGACTGAGATCAGAAGCATCTTGATAATTATTCCACCCCTTACGGCGGTAACTGCCGCCACCATTCGCGAAGCGGCGACGCCGATGCAGCGCGAGGCGGCATTGATCCGGTGCGGCGGCGCTAGCGTGCTCATCAGCTCGCACAGCCGCTGCACCGCAGCAAACCGGCGCAGGATTGCTTGCAAGCTTGCCTGAAAGCTCGTCTGTCCGCCAGGGGACTCGGCATGGAAGCTTATGGTGTCATTGCTTCCACGAGCGTGAATCTCCTTGCTCCGGGTTTTCATTGTGTTTCTGTCGATCCGCGCTGCGTGTGGCGGCCCTCCGGATACCACGCTCTTTTAAGTACAGTGGAGAAAGCCACCTCAGGAACTGGCTCCACTGTGACCAGAGGGCAGAAAAGCACTTTTTGATGGTAGCATCCGGGTCACCTCCCCGAGGCTGAGCGGTCGCGTTTCCTGACAAATGCTCTGCGTGATCTACTGGGCCTTCTCGCAGCGCATGCCGATGCTAGCGCTGCGCTGCGCCTGTGGGCCGGAGACTTCGAATCATGCCGAAAATGCAGTATTGGCCGCGAGCCCGAATCTGCCTCCTGACGTGCTGCAAGATGGATAGCCTCCATCGACCAGGAAAGGGGTGCAGGAGCCGTTTGTACCATGAGGGGCAAGACACTTGTACGTAGGCGGATTTTCCTGACGAGGAACGTGCTGCATACATGTCCTACCGCCTGAAAGCCACTGCCGACACTGGCGGGCCAGCACTCTCTTGTCCGCTGACAGGCTTGCAGGCCTATGCGCGCACCGCCACACCTGCTAGGCACAACTCCATCAGCGTAACGGCATGGACGCGACCAAGGCAGTGCATAACGAGCCGATAGCTGCTGAGGTACGGCCTTGGACAAAATGGCTACATGAACGAAGTGCGTTGCTTTGGCAATGCGCCATCTGAGGCCAACGGCAGAGGTTTCGCGTTATTCCATCGCAGCCAGAACATGGCGCTGCAAAGATTCTGGCATTGACGAGCCGCATGTACTGTACCATACTGGAGGGAGACTTGGGATTGCTGGTCCACTCGCATTGGCTCATAAGTGCCTTTGAGTCGCCACTTTCTGCCAAAATTCACCCACACTGTCTTCGTCAAGTGGCTGGCGCTGGCAAGTATAAGAAGCATTCTGCGCGTGGACGGTGACATGCTGCTGCATTCGTGGAGATGAGCGCTTCCAAAGAGTCGGTGAGGGTCCGAAAAAGAATTCGTGGCCTTCCTAGGGAATTACAGTGGATAATTGTAGAGCAAGATCCCCTTCCTTATATTCGCGCACTACATTCATACGAGGACGAGTACTACCAGGAGCAGGTCTCACGCGCTTTTGCAGACTTACCTGTGGAGAAGAGTTCTCGGGATACAATTCGAAGGGTTACAAAATGAGCCTAGAACAGGCGGCGTGTTTTTTGATTGGGCACGAATTAGGGCGTCTCCGCGGCTATCTTATGCGCAAGGTGAAGCAGCGGTTCCCCTGCAATCTTGTTCTAGCTTGGCCGATCGATGGATTTAAACTTCGATCGAACAAGGTTGAGCAGGGTTTTAGCGATGAGAGCGATTCTGACGATGAGAACGTTCGCCTCCCAATGACGGTTTCACGGGTACAAGAACCGCGAATCGATTTACTTCTTACTAAGGCGCTCTCGTTTGAGGTAGATTACTTATCGAAATACTTTGAAAAGGATTCGTCAGGGGTTGTCAGAACTTACGTTGCCTATCTACATTCGACTCAATACGCAATCGATCAAGTAGAAGTCAATATGGAGATAGTTGAGAGGTCTGACCCTACTATGTATTGGCACGAGTATATATATACCTTGCGTGTCCGGGGGGTTACAGTTTCTATGAAGCAGCGGAACCACATTAGCACTCAAAAGGCGCCTAGGGCTGCACCATTCTGAGCTCTATCAGCTGTATGAATTTGTAATGCGACAAGTCTTTAGCATAGACCTTTCACCAAAGTACCCTTCGCCAACATTAAAAGCCGCTTCTCACGGCGGGCTGATGGAAATTGATGCTGTGCAAACCATGTGGTGATTTTTTGTTCAATGGGGAATGGCACAGGCATTGGTACAGCTTGACCGTCAGAAATCCAGATCCAGGCCAAGAGCTGCGCTTCTCTGAGACAGTAGTCCTCACGTTTGGAGGGCTTGATAGAAAGAATGTGCATGCCGTTCGGTCAGACCAAGCAGATCTGGTCAGCTTACGCCAAAATTCGAAGCTGATATGTGTGCCCAGATGCCCTCTTTGGCATTACTGCCATCCATAGCCTTGTTCATCTTGACCCTGATCATAATTTCTCGGGATTCAACTGTCCACCATATATGCTCGGTACTCTTTAGCTTCTGGTGCCAAAGTGACACAGCCAACGAGCAAATCAGTATCTTAGCTACGATTCCCTCGCCGCCCGACGTGGCTCCAGCTCCGGTGATTAAGATGTCGTTCATCACGAGGTACCACCCTCACAGTCACGCTTCAACGGTGTCGTTTGGGATGAGCGCAGGAAGCGGCAGCGTGAGTTTAGTAATCGGACCAAGACAGGTTGCCTGACTTGCCGCCGAAGGAAGAAAAAGTGTGACGAGGCCAAGCCGGAATGTAGGCCTGAGGATCCGCCCCCCTGACATCTTCAGTCACTAACATGTTGATAGGCGGCAACTGCATCAAAGGAAACCACGTTTGCGACGGATATGCCCCTCTTCCAAAGGTTTACGCGTCTTGGCCAAATTCACATTGCACTCCGATATCAAACGTTACTCAGCCACCCCATTCTAGGGCGCATGGTGCCGACGGCTACCAGCGCAACCATGACCACCGTCCAGCGATGGCACAGCCTACGGATATGCGCGTTGAGTCATCCAAACAGAGACACACTCAGAAAGAAGAGATGCTCTAAGGAGGCTATTTCTACCAGTATGATCAGGAGCTAAGTTCAGAGCGAGACCGTGCCGCCACGGCTTGCTGGCGATTCAACACGTTGACGTGTCCGCCAACCAACGGTGTCTCCATCGTGGAGCGCGGCCGTCTGTTTTTCGAGATTATCCAGCCAACTGAGTCATTTCTCCCCCCAATATTGGCTGTGTTGGGCTTCAAGTCGCCGTTGAGACACCTTTTACTTGTTCATACGGCTACAATATCAGCATCGGCAACAATGTCTCTATAGGAAGAGCCTGCACCATGGATGATGCGGGCAAGATTCAAGTTGGTGACAGTTGCGTCATTGGGCCTAATGTCAGCATGTACACCGTCGAGGCCTCTACCGATGTTAAGCACCTTCGGGACGGCCGCAGACCCCAAGTTGCCAAGGGTATCACCATTCATTCAGACTGCTGGATTGATGGTAGCGTTGTGATCACGCCTGGCAGGGTCATCGGAAAGGGTTCCATAATAAGCGCGGGCTCAGTTGTAACACGGGTGCGCTTTTCAGACTCTTTCCATCTCGGAGGAGGAATTATTCTTACTCCTTTTCCAGGACGTGCCCCCGTTTACCGTTGTTGTTGGCAACCCTGCACGCGTTTGTGTGGTGTTGCTTCCTTGTAGGTGCTAATATAGCACAAGACAGGCTTTTCAGCAGCGCCGGCAGCGCGCACAGTATGGCAAAAAAAGAAAGAGGGGGGGAGCGGGGGGGGTTCTAGGAGTCAGCAGTCATGGATAAGGTGCGCTTTTAGGTTGAGTAAAGCACTTGATTTTCAACTAAATTGAGTCAGGATCATTGCGACTGATCTTAGGCTGCGGTAGGCGAAGGACAGTCTATTCAATAACTCGAAGTGAATCCGAAATTTCCAAAAAGGTGTCGACGCCTGACTGAACCGCCTATTCATGGGTTCAGTTGTAGCCTGTCATCTTGTGGAAATTAATGCACAATACAAAGCTCGTCCATCGATCTATATGACACTCGTCTCTCGCAAGACTCTGTTTATAAACCTCTTCCGCTTCCTCGTATTTGTCCTGCTGTTCGCAGATGGAGCCCAAAGCTTCGACGATCGTGCAAGACGTGGCGTGCTTCAGCCCCGCAACCAAGCGTGCGCTGTCCCACGCTTTTCGGTACATCGCCTCGGCCTCCGCCAGCCTGTTCTGTTTGTGGAGAAGGTGGCCGAGATTGAACAAGTTAGCATACGTCGCATCATCATCACCGCGCACAGAAAGCTCTTCCGCGGCGTCCATGAAGCTCATCTCTGCCTCGGCAACTCGTCCTTGCCGTGCGTACACCGTCCCCAAACATGTCAGCGCACCAGGTGCATAGTCAGAAGCAGCTTCTCTGAGGCCTTTGTAAGCTTCTTGGATGAGATTCTCGGCGTCTTTGAGCCTCTGTTGGTCTCGAAGTAGAACTCCTAAGCCAAGTTTGAGGCTCAAAACCTCAATGGAGTCTTGTCTGTGTGACTCTGCCAAGCCTTGCAACGCGAAATCATATGCTCTTTCCGCTTCTTCGACAACACCGCGAGCTGAGCAGAGAGCCGCAAGATGCGTGAAAGCTGTAATAGCCGTGGGATCAGAGTGGCCGACAATATCCTTGAAACCGTAGGCCGCCACGTGGTACATGCGCATCGCATCGGACAGCTTTCCACGATCTTGGTAGATACCTGCGAGGTTGAATGCGGCTGTCAGAGTTCTCACATCCTTCTTCTCGACTTGTCTTTTGAACCCGTCTAAGGCGCGAACAAACATTGTTTCCGCTTCTTTCAGCTTCCGGCGTTTTGCATAGACGGTTCCGAGCGCATTGATGATACATAGCACCGCCACTGAGTCTGGCCCATGCTCCGGGTCAGCATCATCGACGAGAGTCCTGTACAGCGCCTCGGCTTGCTCATAGTGACCCTTGCCGCACAGCATTTGGCCGTACTCTTGCATCGCTGTGATGGTCCTCCAGTGTTTGTGCCCAAAAATTCGACGAAACTTGCCGATCACAACGGAATGGAGCTCCTCGACTGCGGCATCATTTTGATTATCCCGATGAAAGGCCATCTGATCATGAACAAACCTCAGAAAAAGACTGTGGTCTGTTCGCTCCGCTTCGTCAAATTCTTCGATAGCTTGGGCGCGAATACCGATCGCTGTCTCTGCTTGCCCGTCTCTTTCTAGCAGAGAAATATATCTCGAGTAGATTGCATAACGTGAGGCGCACTGACTAGCGCCGTCGATCCGCTTACCTGGCCGATGCGAACGCATCCTGTACGGTTGCTCTGTCCGAGAACGACTCAAGCTTAGGTTTTAAGTCCCAGTTATTTTACCAAGTGAGCTTTCTTATGAACACTTTTTTGCCCAAGTGCTAGGAGGCGATGGTAGCCGCTTTTGACCACAGATGTTCGAGGGACCATTTCGGCCGCTCCTCTACAACATGACCTCAGTTTGAGGATTTTTTATCTTTCTTCCCAGTTATTTCTGATCACACTACTAGTACTGTCAAAGGCGGAACGAGTGTCCCTCTTTTCTTGATTGAGGATAATAGCGGGAGCCCTGTTTTAGCGGGTGGCGCGGTGGGACACTGGTTCCACCATAGGTGCCACTGTTGTACCCTCTGGCCCCCCAAAGGTACTGCTGGACATTGTGAGTAGACACAATTAAACGCCATTTCTGGCTGTCAGTTATTACAACTGCAAATCATCTCTATCACATGGTACACTAATGGGCGAAATGGGCTTCCAGTTTTGGTAAAGCATTTAATTCTCTAACCAACTTCGATGGAATTAAAAAACCTGTCAAAATTTCTCGATGTAATCTTAAAATGAAGGCAAAAACTCATTTAAACGCTTTTAAGCCTCAGCACCATTTTTTTTCTCGGTCGCAATAACGATGCGGAGCTGCCGGGTGGTGTCTGGAGGCTTAGATTAGCGGTAGATAATGTCAATTTGCCCGTGACTGTATGTACGCCTTAATATTCACAGTATCGCCAAGTTTTTTTTCATTCACTTTTAAAGCCAAGATCCTATTCTCAAAGCGGTCCCCGTGTCGGCTGTCACCTGTCACTCCTTGATCACTGACATGCTCTGAATCAGATCTCGGCTGAGATCCGCAAGAATTAGTGGCGAAATGGTGTATCTGATGGGTGAGAATCAGACAGTGCTGCCCCCGGAACCAGAGTTACATTGCTGTGCTGCCCTAGGATCCCTCCCTACCATGTCATCCAACACGAAATTCGTTACTCCTCGTATTGAGACAATGAAGATGCCTTCAACAGCAGTGATTGAGAAATACTAAGTAGACAGCGGCACTACCCTTGCTGGAGGAATTAATGGAAAGGGCTAGAAACTTTTCGGGCCGCGTGTCCTTTGGTAGCGTATGCTCAGGTTGGCTCAGGACGATCTTGTGACGCGGGTCTGCGGTGTGGTGCAACGAGCGGCGGCGGAGTTGGAGTAGTACGCTAAACATCATGCATACTGCGTCGAAATAGATTATTTGGGTAATGAATATCCAGGGAACATAGGCGTAAGATCCAGTCCAATTATTTTAGCAGCATTATCTGCACTCTGATTTTGCTCGTCAATGTTCCCAACCTTTGGCCTGGCTTGAAGAGTTGCGAAGGTGACGGTCGTGGCGGGTCTTCCAGTGGAGCCTGGAATGCAGGAGCCGGTCAACGGTCAATTTGGTTGGCGCATATAAGATTCCCTGGTTGTAGTACGCAGATGCCGTCTCTGTTAATCGGTCGTCGCGGCATTTTGCGGTTTGCTTTGATTTTGGATAGATAAATGGATATGGTCTATACCGCTCACTCGATGGTTATGAACTGTGCGACCGTATGGTACCAAGACGAGAGTTAAGTAGGGGCAAGCGGGAGGATCTTGAGATCCTGAGTTGCAGGGTCAGGCTGTTCACCTAAGTTGCGGAGCCGTGATATCCGGTGGGCATGGATGGGATTCCGCAAATGGTCTGCCTAGCGAACTGCCTTGGATGCCAAAATTACCCTCGCTTTCATTGGCCGCACGTGCTGACCAGCTCAGGCCGCTCCACCACGGGGCTGACGGGAAGGCAACAATCAACCCCGCAGCTTGGACGGCTCGGTTAGCCCCGCTCAACCGTCGTGACAGCCTCGTAGCCGCGATTTCATTTTGTTCCACTTACAACAAAACGCTGCGATGCCACCTCCAAATACCTAGTGATAGAAAACGTGTCTAAAAATCTATATCTTGTCCGCACGATGCCGCGTCGACCAACCGACAGAAACGGCTTTCACTTCGCCATCATCTGCGCACTGCCCCTCGAGTACGATGCCGTTTATGACTCTTTTGATGAAGCTTGGCCAGACGAAGATTATGGCAAGGCCTCGGGTGATCCGAATCGGTATGCTACGGATCGTATGGGTGAACTGCCAGTCGTTCTCCTGCTGCTACCAGGAATGGGCAAGTCCGACGCCGCGAGCGCTGCTGCGAGCCTACGCTCCAGCTACAGAAACTTGAGTTTAGCTCTTGTTGTCGGCATATGCGGTGCTATCCCATATTTAGCGGATGGTACTGAAGTTATCCTTGGCGACGTCATTATTAGCAAATATGTTGTACGCTATGACTTTGGCCGCCAGTACCCAGACGAGTTTGAACCGAAGCGAGCGATAGAGGATACACTCGGCCGGCCGAATAAAGAAACAAGAATTTTGAGTGCTTTTCTAGAGACAAGCTCTGGTCAGGATAAGCTGGAAGAGGAGGCGCACATCTTTCTACAACAACTTCAAGAGAAAATGAAGAACACAAAGCATCGAGGCAAATACGACTACATCGGAACATCGCATGACAAACTATTCAAGCCTGACTACCGACACAAGCACTATAGAATGAAAGAATGCGATATCTGTGAGGCCTGCTACGGGGACAAAGACCCTGTCTGCGAAAGTTCATTTGAGCTAAAGTGCCCAGACCTTGGATGTTGCGATAGTAATCTCACTACACGCACTCGACTACAAGAGCGGAATCATCCTGCACAAACACACAAAATTGCAAGCCCAGTGCTAGCAATACACACAGGAGGTGTCGGCTCCGCAGACACTGTGATGAAGTCGGGGAAAATACGAGATACGATTTCTAGGAGAGACAGAGTTATTGCTTTCGAGATGGAAGGAGCGGGTGTGTGGGATGAGTTGCCATCATGTCTTCTTATCAAAGGCGTGTGCGATTACGCGGATTCGCACAAGCCAACGGGCTGGCAAAAGTACGCAGCCGCCACAGCTGCATCAGCAGCAAAGGCTTTACTTCAGAACCATTTTAAAGAGGGACGTTCAACTGGGGAGGCTAGAAGTTAGTTTCCTTTGCTTTTAAAATGGCCACTTTAGATACTCATGACCTACTTTGATACTGATCATTTGTCTGCTAGACTCGGTATTCGCAGTACCATTCACCCGAAATGATGGGTTTGTCGGTCGTGACGACGAGATCAAGCGGCTGCTTGAATTGTGCGATACAAAGAGCGACCGCATTGCCCTATTTGGGATGGGCGGAGCAGGTAAGACACAGGTAGCTCTAGAGCTTGCCTACAGGATATATGAGAAAGAGCCAGCGCGCAGTGTCCTCTGGCTGCCCGCGTTTAATATGGCAGCTTTTCACCAGGCATGCACGGACCTGGTCAAGAAATTTGGCCTATCGAGCAGTCGGGACGATGATTCCCGAGAGTTACTTCAACAGTACCTAGGTTCAGAGGGCGTTGGACGATGGCTTCTTATACTAGATAATGCCGACAGCGAAGAGATTCTTCGTGGATCCGCTGGTATCCCTGGAATAAATGCCTACTTGCCACGGAGTCTGAGCGGCCAAATGCTAGCTACCACACGATGGCGGAAAATCGCGGCCAATATTGCGAAGAAAAATATTGTCTCAATCAAAGAAATGAGGCAAAAAGACGCTCAAAATCTTCTACAATCATCGCTAGGTCCTGGATTGACGCCTTTCGACGATCATACTCTGAATGATATTTTACAGGTACTGGCTTATCTACCGCTAGCCATTACACAAGCGGCGGCATATATCAATATGTTCGAAGTGTCGCTTAAAGGTTATCTGCAACTATGGCACCACTCTCAACAGGACATGATGGAATTAATGCGTAACCAGCACGAGGATGATACACTCTATGAGGAAAGCCAGGGGGGCAGTGGCGACTACATGGCTGATCTCGTTCAATCAGATCCAGAATCAAAGCCCTTCTGCCGCAAAACTACTCTTCTTCATAATGTGCATAGAGCCTCAAGCTATCCCGCAGTCGCTATTGCCTGATGTAGGGTCAGAGCAAGAAAAGATCAAGGCAATAGGAACTCTCAAGGGTTATGGATTCCTCCAAGAAAGGCCTACAGGTGGGCTGTTTGACATGCATAATCTTGTGCATATCGTCATGCAATTCTGGGCGAAGGATCAGGGCATTGATGTACGAAAACAGACCGACGCACTAGCACATCTTGCTTCTGTGTTTCAATCTGATATATGGGAAGAGCGGTTAATTTGGAGAGCACAACTACCCCCACGTGCTCTATGTTTTCAGATCTTGTCAACAATTCAATCTTGGAAGCTGGTCTGCGCTAGGCTATTGGGCGGGAAAATGTATGGAGGTAGAGGGACGGTCGAAAGAGGCTGTTGGCGTGCTAGAGCATGTTGTCAAGGTAGAGGGGACAACACTGGCAGAGGATCATCCTTCTCGACTAGCATCACAACATGCACTAGCCGGCGCATATGAGTCAAACGGCCAGATCAAAGAAGCTGTTGCTCTGCTAGAGCACGTTGTCAAGGTTCGAGAGACAGTACTGGCAGAGGACCATCCTTCTCGACTAGCATCACAACATGCACTAGCCGGTGCATATGAGTCAAACGGCCAGATCAAGGAAGCTGTTGCTCTGCTACAGCATGTTGTCAAGGTTCGAGAGACAACACTGGCAGAGGATCATCCAGATCGACTAGCATCACAACATGCACTAGCCGGCGCATACACGTCAAACGGCCAGATCAAGGAAGCTGTTGCTCTGCTACAGCATGTTGTCAAGGTCCAGGAGACAACACTGGCAGAGGATCATCCAGATCGACTAGCATCACAACATGCACTAGCCGGCGCATACACGTCAAACGGCCAGATCAAGGAAGCTGTTACTCTGCTACAGCACGTTGTCAAGGTAGAAGGGGCAACACTGGCAGAGGACCATCCAGATCGACTAGCATCACAACATGCACTAGCCGGCGCATATGAGTCAAACGGCCAGATCAAAGAAGCTGTTACTCTGCTACAGCATGTTGTCAAGGTCCAGGAGACAACACTGGCAGAGGATCATCCAGATCGACTAGCATCACAACATGCACTAGCCGGCGCATACACGTCAAACGGCCAGATCAAGGAAGCTGTTACTCTGCTACAGCACGTTGTCAAGGTAGAAGGGGCAACACTGGCAGAGGACCATCCAGATCGACTAGCATCACAACATGCACTAGCCGGCGCATACACGTCAAACGGCCAGATCAAGGAAGCTGTTGCTCTGCTAGAGCACGTTATCAAGATTCGAGAAACAATACTGGCAGAGGACCATCCAGATCGACTAGCATCACAACATGCACTAGCCGGCGCATACACGTCAAACGGCCAGATCAAGGAAGCTGTTGCTCTGCTAGAGCACGTTATCAAGATTCGAGAAACAATACTGGCAGAGGACCATCCAGATCGACTAGCATCACAACATGCACTAGCCGGCGCATACAAGTCAAACGGCCAGATCAAGGAAGCTGTTGCTCTGCTACAGCACGTTGTCAAGGTAGAAGGGGCAACACTGGCAGAGGACCATCCAGATCGACTAGCATCACAACATGCACTAGCCGGCGCATACACGTCAAACGGCCAGATTAAGGAAGCTGTTGCTCTGCTAGAGCATGTTGTCAAGGTAGAAGGGGCAACACTGGCAGAGGACCATCCTTCTCGACTAGCATCACAACATGCACTAGCCGGCGCATACAAGTCAAACGGCCAGATCAAGGAAGCTGTTGCTCTGCTACAGCACGTTGTCAAGGTTCGAGAGACAGTACTGGCAGAGGACCATCCTTCTCGACTAGCATCACAATATGCACTCTCTGGAGCATATGAGTCAAACGGCCAGATCAAGGAAGCTGTTGCTCTGCTAGAGCATGTTGTTAAGGTCCAGGAGATAACACTGGCAGAGGATCATCCTTCTCGACTAGCATCACAAGATGCACTAGAACAATGTACCAGTGTAACAGTTGTGGCAAGGAAACGTTAGAGCTTTACCGTACCGTGCCAACTGTCAGCTACTAGTCTATACTGCACTTGATGGAACTCTATCATAGCCATATATTGCGCAGAGTGCTAGCTGCTCACCGCTCTTCCGTGCTGTGAAGGTTCGTACTTCTTCCATAGTGGCTGCCAGACATGCCTGCCCGTTGCAGGCTCCACTGGGAGACCCACGACAGCCATTAAGAAGTCATTGTCCGAATAATCCAATGTACTGTAGCATGGACAACGCTTCTCATAAGTCTAGTCAGCCCACCGCTTCTCACCTGCACCACTCTGGAGCGCCGCATCGCAGGTTTCCCATCTGGTTCTTCAGTAATGGTGCGCTACTCGCCCTACGCTGCTCAGCCTAATTACCACCAATCTACGCGCCAATTTGCAGCTAACTCACGCGGATCTCGGTTGAGATCTAGGGAGCAACAAGGGGATTGCTCCTGGGGCAGAACCGTAGCTTTAAAAAGAAAGGAAATCAGGCAATATTGTAAATTTTGACCTGTTCAGCAACATTCGTACATGCGATTTATGGCTGTGAACAAGTAATGGCCAAAGCTGGTGATTGATTGTGTCTACTCGAAAGTGTCCAATAACTAGTACCTTTGGGGACCAGAAGGTACAGGAGTGGTACCTCTGATGGAGTTGGCGCCCCGCCGCACCACCCGCCAGAAGGAGCTCTCACTATTTTCCTTAATTAACAGAAGAGGGACACTCGTTCCGCCTTTGACAGTACCGTAAGACAAGCCAGACGGTTCCTAGCCGTTTCTCGATGCCACTTCGATATACTCTCGAGGGAGAAAGGTAGGTTTTGCCGGGACCAATGCCATGGTGATAACAACCTTACACATCGGGCACGCCGCTCTGGGGGCTCTCTACTTTCCACCTATCCCAACAAATGCTACAGAAGACGTGACCTGTATTTGTCAGCCGTGTAGGGGCGAGTGGCCTCTGGGGGCTTGCCTACCACACGGAGTATAGAGAAGACCCTCGGACTCATCGCAAACGGCGCAGTGTTTCCAATCATACTGCTTCACAAATGTATTCTATCCCAATCAACTTCTGGTAATTTTTGCCGCGAGCATTACTGTACTGGCTTACCGGCTTGTCCAAGAAATTTTGGACGTCTTCGCAGTCGATATCGTCCGCCTCGTCCGCCAGAGCGCAAACAAGGCATGCCTGCCAGCAGTGCACGCGAAGAAGCGATACAATGTCGGCGCATTCTGTACAGAGAAGCTTTTTCCGTCAGAACACAGACCAACTCAATTTTCTCAACTTACATATCCATGTATGCGATGTTTAGGTCCATCCTCGAGTATCGCTCGGCAGTTGAAGCAGAGCTGCTCAAATCCAGTCAAGTCTATAACTACTTTGTGATCCATTTTGACAGCGAATATACCACATCCGGAACAAAGTCAAAGCAGGTTTCGCTCTGAAAATAATTGCTTCGCTCTGACAATAATGGGAACCGGGGGCGGGTTGTTAAAATGCTTACTGAGGGCAGCGCGAAGGCGGGATTTTGGATGCCTCGGTGGAGGAGCGACAAATGGCTCGCTGTAAATTACATTTATAGAAAGCCGGGCCACCGGTGGTGCCGAGCACATCTTGAATTATGCGCTTCTACAAAACAAGTTTTCTTCACACTGGTTTTTACCACTGCGGCATCATAGTATCTCCCTGACTAAAGTTTCACGATACCAAGCTACGAGGGCCTTTCGACTGGCTTTACAACGCTACTTGCCACCAGAATCTTTTATTTTCACACTCGTTGTTTCAAAATGATTGATCCGTAGATAGTCCGGAGATCTCACTCACTTTTCTTTCACAGGTCATCTGTCAAGCAGCTGATGAAATAGCATTTCAGTTCAATTTTCTCGAGTTTCATGAGGATTAGCAACTTTGTGTCAGTATGCGGACGATGCGTACCCCGTGTCATGCCTCAGCCAGGCTCCGTGAGAAGAAGTGTTCGCTCGATTTTAACGATGTCCCAGTGTAAAGATAAAATGGGTAGGCAACTTGCAACTACAGAGACAGACTGCTTGGATCTTTGCTTTCATGTCGCGGTCGTATTGCTGCGTGGATACATTTCCGCGGCATCACTGCTGCGTTCGGAGCAATCAAGTCCCAGAACTATATATGTAGTACCGTTTGGGGGGGGAACATTCGTGAATAACGTAGGCACTGACATAATTAGCATGAGGGAGTTTGTCGGCCTAACTTTGCTGATGAAGTCACATGTTGTTTCCCGACTCATCGTTACTTGTAGACAATCAGTACAATTGGACATCTGGTCACTTTTCTGGGCCCAAACAACATTTTTTGTAGAGTCTTGGGTGTAGTTTTTTGTGAGGAATACACGGTGCTGACAACGTCGCGCTGCGTATCGACAGAATAGCTTTTGGAGGTGACTTCAGCGCAGCTAAGAGGGTCCGGCATCGATGGGCAGGTTTTGGCTGCAGTATCCATTTTGGCTCTGCATACGCTGTCAAGGCCTTGCCGGGCCAATTTAGACCACTCTACCGCCAACTTTGCTCGCCGTTTCCACCGGCACAGCCCTCGCTTAGCCACTGCATTCTTCACCTCCCCATAGCTGTTGCCACAAATGCAGTGAATACGTAAAATCGGTCTGGCTTGGAGGCATTTAGAGACTTCACGACATGATCGATGCAATAGGGCTGATCTCGTGTCTGACACAGGAAGAGGCACAAGCAGTCTTACTCTTTCTTTGTAAGGACGACGAGACCTGCCAGATCATCGACTCTGTCACGACAACGCTACGTGATGCGAATCGCAGATCCAAAACGACTTCAGCCGTAATATGCGTACGGTGTGAGACAGCTTTCACGATGGCAGACAACGGCAGCGAGGCTTGCATATTTCACATAGGTTCGCATTGCTTTGAGCATCTACTGAAACATACTAACTCTTCTAAGGCACACTAGAGACTGATTACGACTCGGAGTTCTGGGCGGACTATGACGAGAGCGTCCATGGCGATATAGACACAAAGCGCAATCGTAAAGATTATCCAGATGGATTTTTTTGGAGCTGCTGCGGCGGGCTTGGCTCTGAAAACGGTTGCGTGACCGGTAATCATGAGTCAGATCCAACAGCGGCATGATCACGCATGGAAGCATTTTGTGTATGCAGGGATTGGCTGGGTTGATGCTGGTGCCGTGATGCGCTTCGCTCATGGACTGTGTCGATGCGTTCCACTTCAATGCCGCGTTTTGTGTCGGAGACCTCAGACGTCGGGAAATCATTGCGGGGAGCAGAAGATTGGTGATAGATTCGAGAAATACGTCGCGTTCTCGCGAAGGATTAGTCAATAATCACATCAATTTTTGACGTAGTCATAGCGACGCCAAATTCTGCGTTCTGAGGCTGAGAATGAGGGATTATTTGGCGGCCATAAGAACTTCAATAGATACGATTCTTCCTTCTCTGTATTAATACCTATCAGGTTAATATTCATTCTCAGTCTTGACATCCGCCTGCGTGGCCACATCCGATACCCGACTGGCCCAAAAGTCTCTGGTCTCTTTCAAGTACTGCGTGTCCTCCAAGCGCAGTTCCCATTCGCCTAAGTGCTCATTTGCCAGGACAAGATACGGCTGAAGAGTACTTTCTAGCGCGCTCCGCGGGGTCCCCGGAAAGTGAACGAGCAGATCCCCGCGATGAACCTGGAGTTGCTCCGGCGAGTCCGGATTCAGCGATTTTCCGTCTGCCGAAGCCATATATGCGTTGAACCATCGCAGCGGGCAATATGCAACAGATGCGGCAAAGTACTGGTTCTCGTGCAGCACACGATCCAATGCGGATTGATCGGGCCAGAAAAGTGCAACATCTGGCCGTGTAACTGGATACGCCAAGGCCGCGGAGAGCAATTCAACAGACCAAGAGTTTACACGTAGTGGGAACACTCCGTTATTCATCCCATTCCAGTCTTTGGTGAGCAGTAAGTGGACATCATCATGTCGACTCGGTGGCAAAAATATCTCTAGAGGTATATTCGGATTCAATATGACTGTATCGGCGTCAAACCAGCTATGCAGCGACGTCATTAGTATGCCACGATGGAGCGATGTACTATGCAGCGGCTTTAGCCAGATATTCTCACAATAACCATTCGAGCCTTTTGTTGAGTGGTTTCTGCAGCTCTTGTAACAACACGGACAAGAGTATTGCGTATTTGTTCCACACACCCTCAAGGACAGTTGTCTCCAGAAGGAAAAACGGATATCCGAAACGCTGATTATGCGTGCGATGCGTACTGACTGTTCTGTCGTATATCGACATGTTGCCATAGTTCATCATCACTTTTCCTACCTTAGCAGGCTCGTTGAAGTCCGCATCCCTCGCATGCCCTACTTGCCATCATTACTACGGATCTTTGGACGGCTGGAGAAAAAATGGGGAGCGGCGAGTCCTTACCTTGCCAAGTGTGTTTGAACAAAAGCAGAAGCGTTAAAGCCACAAAAAAGTAATATACACCTTTCCTTCGTGTGATCGCCGTCATTATCATAGCATTACTCAGTGTGGTGGTTATTTCCTGGTTCCCGTCTCAGGGATGGTAGATTAGCACCTATATTTGTCTGGCAGGTGAGGGCTGTTCCAGAATCACAGGGTCAGAGGCCTGTATCTGCTCCATGCCACCTTGGCCTTCGTTGCCTGATTTAATGACTGGTTAATAAAATGAAAAGGGTGTTACATATAATATGTAGGTAGGACGAATTCCGATCTCACCAATGCAGCAGTCATTTTAACATATCCACCACCAATTACTGTTCTTCTACAACGAAACTATTTTTTTCAGTGATGTAGAGAAAAAGAGCATTAGGGTCGAGACTCATTTGGCAGGAAATAAAGCATCTAGCTAAGGAAGCCCACCCATTACTCCCTGCAAATTATCTAGCAAAAGAACGACACTTTAGCGCCTGACCCTGTACTTCCATGCTCGTTGTCTTCGTCGCCACTCAAATTTTGGGCCGGGCCCGCAGCTCGAATGGAATTCCTTCGTGCAGTTCAAGCTAGTTTAGGTCAGCAACAGCATACTACGCAAGAATCCAGACATACAAGTGCGTTCAGATCTGGAAGTGCCTTTCCATCAGGGCAGCACACGGTTTGACGCCAGATACCTGTAACAGGCCACTGATATAAGAGCACGCAGATTTTACCGCGGCGCCCTAGCCGCTGAGTCTTCCTCTCTATGGAAGGACCTCTTTTTCGGACAACTTCTCTTTGTTTTTTGTCATTCTTTTGCAGAGCGTTATGATTGATCTCTTGATTGGATGTCCCATCCGCAATCATCTACATGATTAGCAATAGGCTTATCATAGATGAATGCAGGCGCTACAGGCTTACCATTGCGTTCAGATCTGGGAAAGCCATGCCTTGGGGGCAGTGGTGAGTGACATGCCACACGGAAGAGGGACGCTCGTACACGAGAAGTGCTGGCACATTTCCACATATGCCGAGTTTTTTGACGCGATTTGCCAGGACGAGAGCAGCGTCTACGGCTGACATGACTTCAATAGAAAGGTGTATGGAGAGAATAGCGGCTTCGGATTTCACAGTTGCTTTTCAAAAGCGAATTTCGGACATGGCTCAATATATCTATAGCTGCAGATTCGTCACATCGCCCACAACCTGGCTTGAGGAGCAAAAAAGGGCGGATCATGTCGTTCTATCGGCAGACCGTGAGGAGCGACGGGGCTTTCCGTCAAGGCCACTCCCTGGCAGCTTCTTACTCGCAGCACTCTATGGGGTGTGCCATGGGGTGTACGATGGGGTGTATTATAGGGTGCGCCTGGGGTGTGCCATGGGGTGTGCCCTGGGGTGTGCCATGGGGTGTGCCATGGGGTGTGCCATGGGGCCCGAAGCAAAAAGCTGCTGCTTGTGTCAGTACAGCTTTGCTAGGAAAACCAGAACAGGCAAATTAAGAAATGAAGAGGTGGCAATTTCTGGCGCCTGTGGTGATGTGCGAGACGCAGAAAAGACCTCTCTGTTGGGAGGCAGAAGCTGACGGATTCCGGCTGCTACGTAGAATGTACCCGGCCTGTGGCAGCTGGAACCCGTCAGCTTCTGCCGCCCAACATAACCAACCGCTACGGCCAGCAAACACGTAGAGTGTCTGAGCTGGCACGAATCTCGACCCTATATATTATCCACTTCGGTCCCACGTCCGTAGCTAGCCATGAAGATTGCTTGCATTCAACTCACCATGAAAAGTTCAAGCAGACCCTGGGCTGGCTGCCCAGCACCGCTACTGGTGATGATAGCTGCGAGCCTCACGTTTTTCATTGTAGCCGTAGTACTTCACTACTTGCACCATGCTTCCTTGGCCGAGTTCATTGTGTCCATTTTCGCCATTATAGCGGCCTCCTCTCTCACAAGGATCGCAAGTCGTGGGATCATGGTAAAGTTGCAGGAGCTCGAATACGAGTTTACAGCTGGTGTTTTCGGAGCATTATTCGGGTACTGCCACTGATCCGGGTAGAGAAGTCTCACTGACATGCAAATAGCAACATAGCGGAGCTGTGCTTCGTTTGCACGGCCGTCGTGCGAGGCGAACCAATCATTGCAAAAACAGCCTTGACCGGATCTTTAGTGTCCAGCTGCCTGATGACTTTTGGCAGCTGCTTACTCTCGGGAGGAATTGCCCGACACACTGTCAAGTATCCCGCGGCTGTTGCCAAGGTTCATGCGCAGCTATTGGTCGTCAGTCTAGTAAGCCTGATTCTGCCGACAGCATTCCATATATTCGCTTCAGGTACGATGGAGTCACGCGCACAGCGCCCCCCCCCCACTATGCTGACAATGTCCCCAGAAGAGAGTGCCGGCCTCATAGAATTATCCCGCGGGTCGGCAGTGGTGCTTCTCATTGAATTTCTTTGCTATATTTATTTCTTCTACTGGACACATGTCGACATGAGAGAAGACAGTGCTGACAGTGCTACGCATTCCTTGCCCGAAGGGCTCGCAGTTATTGCCGGGCCACTGCTGTACACCGGCATGAAGGACACTGAGGACTTCGTCCAAGAAGCAATCAAATCTCAAAGAAAAATGCGGGCAGAGAGGGAAGCGGCGAACAACTGTCACCCGAAGCAGGACTTCGTGGTCGGCTCCAGCTTGTTCAACCTCTTGTTGTTAGTGATTGCCACAACATCGTTGACGCTCTCGTCGCTGTTCATGTTCGATTCCATACACGCTCCGACTCATTATCTTTCAGAGAGCTTTGTCGGCCTCGTGCTCATGCCGTGCGTACTGGCCTCCCTGGAGAGCGCCACCGATGCGCTTCGATCGCGGCAAGGCATGGTCTGGGTGGCGGAGGGGGCCTTTGGAGCTACCATTCGCGTGTCTCTATGTGTGCTTCCCGTCGCCGTACTACTGGGTTGGGCCGTGGGGAAGGAAATGGACATGGTCTTGGATGGCTTTCAAGTGGCAATACTGACACTGTCCGTTTTGATGGTCAATCATGTGATCAACAGTATCTCCGTGCATTGGTACGTCGCTAACCCGTCTTCATGTCAAGCTAATCGCTTTTGTGTATTACAGGCTGCAAGGATCCATGTTTCTTGCTTCCTTTCTAATCTTCGCTGTTGCCGCGTTTTATTACCCTAATAAGGCGTAGCGGTGGATCGAGGCCGGATAACGACATTCCAGCCAAAGTTGCAGCTTCCAACTTGTACGGATGGAGATAGGAGCTCACAGTCGTCTCGAAACCGATTGGTGTTTTACTTCCCAACGGCTTGTCGTGACTTTGTGGATCTTAGTAACTGCGACAGGTACGAGCAGCTGCGCGAGGAAGATGTGGCATGCAGGCTTGTTTGCAATGTGGTCAGGGATCACAATATACACCGAATTCCAAAATATACTCGTCCTGATAAAAAAGAGTGTCGCGCTGCTATGATAAACTGGTGCTTGAACTCGATTACATACCCAGCCCGGCAACCCCAAATGGCTTTCGCGGAGCCGAAGATCTAACGAACTTGGCAAGAGCAATTACGAAGAAAATATCGTCGAAGTGTACAGCAATTAGGCGGGCCAAGTCGACGTCCGTATTTATTGTCACTGGAATCTCAGACACGCTGCTGCCGCCTCCGGAAATGGTGGCACCCCAAACAGGCAACGCACGCCATGCCGCTTTGCCCACCCACCCCTGCTCGAGGGCCCTGCCCCGCCGTGTCATGCCCGCCGAAATATAAATACCATGGCCTCCTCCGTCCACAGCATCAGGTACTCTCGACTCTCCTCAACCCGCCGCCGCAATACGCTTCCTCTCGGTCCCCGAGTCCCCTGCAGCGCAGCCCCTTTTTACCATCCCCGTTGGCCTGTGTCCGCCCGAGGGATCCCACGCAGTCGGAGTCGGATAGGCCCAGGCGGGCTGCCTTTGTCCCGTGTCTTTGCTTGATGCTAACGGCTCTGCTGCCGCTTCTCGCCCAATTGCAATGTCAAGGTCGCCCGTGCTCTCGGCAGTACAGGCTGCCTAGCCTGTATGTTTATTCTACCCCCAAAACCCAACTTCTGTCCTGTACCGATCGTTGACTTGTTCTAGCTCGCAGGCATCTCCCGTTTCCTCGGTGCTGCGTTCTGGATGATCATCCGCAACATTTCCTTGACTAGTCCCAAAAAATGCCTCACGATACATGACAACAAGCCTGGTTTGCCGAAATTGCATCGGCTGTCACGGACCCCGTGGGCTGAGTTTCTGGACCGCGAGATGGAACCCATCAGAGTTGACACGTCACCGGAGTGGGCACGAGGAAGGTCTCGACCGCTCGATATTTCGGATGTACTTCCTGAAAAGGGCATACGTGCGTTGTGGCTGCCCTGCTATTTTCGGAAAATCACGGCGTTGCCGAGTTTGGCGCATTGCTTTGAATCATTCTGCGGAACACGCAATCGCGGTCTCAAGAATCACTGGCTATGACCAGCATTTCCAGTTGCTGTATGCAGTCAGACGGGCCGATTCGACAGCGCCGAAAAGTGATGTGTCACCGACTTTCTGAGATATAACTTCTAGCATATAGGTAGGCCGTGCAGATACGAAAGCACAAAGCACGGTTCGTGTGACTCGGCAATTACATGATTGGTGCGGAGCTGGACCTGCGACCAGGCTATGCTGAGCTTGCTACGTCCATTTTGCTGTGAAGGGGGTCGCCGCCGCTGCCTTGCATGGCAGGCATTCTTGCGACCTTGGGAGCTGTCGGCGCTGGGACGGCTAGCGAGGTTCAAACTAAGAGTATTAGCATTTTGTCTACTTAAGGGCCTCGTAAGCCCGAGAGGTTTGGGACAGTCGAAGTTGAAGTCAGCTCTTCCTAGTAAGTCCAGGTTTGTTATTCACAGGTAAGCACTGCGACAGCACAATGACGGCCATTTCCACCCACAACCAGCACGTCTCTTCTACTGCCACAGCGGCGAGGCAAGAGCGCGACATCGCACCTGCGACATGCTCTAAA